>JAOTQG010098716.1:0-11682 GCA_025631175.1 Iris virginica
TGTGATTTACTTTCTGCCTTTACCTTTCTGTTTGTGATTTACTTTACTGTCTGGCTGTCTCAACTCCTTAAGGACCAGAGGACTCTGTTTCTATAGTACTCATGTGCATTTCATATTTGTATTATGTACATAATTTATTATATATATATTTTAAAATAAATACTTTTAAGTGTTTAGGCGCTCGATATACCAATTGATACATCATCCCCTATGAGGGAAACTATGATAAAACATTTAAAAAAAAACTATAAATACAACATAAATCAATAATTATTTTAAAATATTGTACATTAATTGTAATTTACATCACTCTAATGTGTAATACATACTGTCTAATAATTTTTTGCTGAATATACAAAATGCTCACATGTTTTAAGTGCTAAATTTGTAAGTTGTGGTTTCATTTCTCTTTTGCCAATACCACCATCTAATTTTCTCTTTAAAAGAATCGTTAAGTTAAATTATTATAAAAAAGCCCATGAAATTGTGTGGTTTCATTTCTCTTTTGCCAATACCACCATCTAAAAACCAAATTAAAAACACTAATTTATTTTCTTTGAAATTGTGTGAGATATTATTATTATTATTATCTTAATAGTAACCAACCGATATAAATACTATAGGGTGCGTGATTTTTTTATTTGATTTTTAAATTTTTATAATGATTAAAGTAAAAATAAGAAATAGATAGATAAAAGAAAAAAACTATGAAATCAACGAGAAAAAAAATAAAAAATTAATAATATTAGGAAAAAAAAACACCAATAAAAACACTACCATCTTATATGGACAAGTCTTTCACTATTCATTGAAAGTAATAGAATAAATAGTGTTTGACACAGATTTTAAAAAGCATAAATAGGAGTAGGGGAGCAACATTGTCTGCACCGCGTCCTTCACTTTCCTGTTATCTCTTTGATCTCTCTTCCTTCCTTCCTTCCCTCCCTCCTTTTTTTTTTTCTTCTTCTACTATGTTTTTTTCTTAAAAAAAACTTTTTAAGATAAAAATTTATTTTTATTAATACATATACATTTTAAAATTAAGCCAAAAAAATATTATGCATTCAAAATTAAAAAAATAATCTAAATCATCGATAATTTTTTGCATTCACTAGTACTCCCTCCGTTTTACAATAGTTGACCTATTGAAAATAAAAATTTATTTCAAAATAATTGATGATTTACACATTTTTACTATATTTTTTTTAAATTGTCCCTTTATCTCAATTCAAGACTAATGATATTTAATGACTCAAAAGTTAACAAGAGAAAAAATTGAATAGACTTTATATATGAAGAGAGGGCAAAATGGAAAATTAAAAGATATTTTAATACATTTATTGATTATTATAATCAAATCTTAAATATCAGAGAGATAGATTCTAAAAAGGGTTAAGAGTAGGTGAACTCACTCAGCTACATAAACACAAAGGGTTGAAAATTGAATTGTTGACAATTCATAGGTTGTGTTCTCATGGTTGATTTTCACCCAGGTTTTTTGATTTTTAATTTTTCTCTCTTATTGATCCCACACTTTTTCTCTCTATCTCTCTCTAATTTTTTACTATAATCATTACAAAAACCCAAAAACCAAATCAATAAATCACTCATCCAAACGCAACCTATATATTTTTTTGTTGCTCATTACTATCAAGGACTATCTCCTTACTAATCCAATTCGACCCGGGTCATGCACCTAGCATTGGCGGGTGAGTCTCCCGGCCAGAATTTTCTGCATATGGTGAGACTGAGATTCAAAACCTCCCTTAAGCGAATCCAAGCCGCTTACCACTTGTACCGATCCGCTGTATCAACAACTCTACTACTACTGCTGCTGCCGCTACAAGGACAAGTGAGTGAGCAGTATTTTTCATCCTTTTTTCCCTCTCAATTCTCACTCATAGCATGGGTTGGATATTAGCTGTCAAATTTTATTATACTACCTTTTTTTTTAGAGTATAAATATTTATATAAAATAAATTTCTTCTGTTTTCATCACATGACATCATCAAACAACTTTTACAAATAATGAAATGCCTTTCAAAATCCCTTCCCTCTCCTCTTTCCTCTTCTCCCCCCTCCCCTCCTCTTTGTTCACACTCTGTCCACTTCCTGACTAAACCTCTCCCACTTCTTCCCGGTGATTGACATACTTTCCGGTGTCTCCTCCGTGATAAGCGTCTGATTCGTAGTAACCTTAGAAAAAGATCACTTTTTTTTAAACCTCTTTTGGGATTTGGGTTTTCCATAAAAGAGAGATTATCGCCTTTGAAGTTTCAATTTTGGAGTCTCATTGTAATGCAGAGTGTGAATTAAAGGGTAAGTTTCTTGTTTAACTTCTGATATTTTCTTATCGTAGTTTGTAGTTTTTTCTAAAGTTCAAACACCAAAATGAGTCAAAGGTAGTCCAATTATGCTAATTCTGTAACAGTAGCAAGGATTTTCCTCTTGGAATTGCTATTGGGTCTTGAAATGGAGACCCTTAAAACGGACATCTTTGAAGCCATTTTTAGTTGTTGAGCTATCATGCATAATAGTTGTTTTCTTCATTCATAAAGTTCCTTTATAGAATTGAATTCTGGTTCTAGAGTTTGCCTTTTCTCCCGTTAATTTTTGTGAATTTTCTGATGATGTTTTCAATTTCATGAGTTTTTCTTTTCTTTTCTTTCATAATATATCAAAATGTTTGTTTTTTCTGGAAAAAATCTCTTTTTTGATATGTAATTCATACACCAATGTATTATAGATAAGATAGACTTCGTAAAAGAATTGTATACGCAACTGTGAACATTGATTGTTCTTGAATGATTCTCCATTCGTCCCAATATGAGTCTCAATTTTGAACTCTTTTGGCCAACTTGAATTAATTTTTGACCAATTACTTATAAAATAATTACTTAATCTTACTTATTACTAAGACGTGTTATTGAAAATTTATTGAAACATTAAAATCTTACACGTAATAATTATATGTTAGATAGTAGTATGATAATGTTTTATGTTGACTTTTCACTTATAAAAATGACACTATGGGCCGGAGGGAGTAGTAGTTTCTTATGAACCAAAATTGATGGTCATTTTGGAAAAGAGAGAGCTGTAGCTTCTGTAATTGATAACTTTGGGCCCACCAAATTCACTTTATTAATTCTGGTCTCACTCAATCAAATTCAGAAAAGTCCCTTCTCTTATTTTTATCCTTTGGTTAGTATGTTTTTTTTTTGGGGTTGCATATAGTGAAACTGAGATGTTTGTTGCTATGCCAAGCTGATTTTAGTATAATATAGTTTCGGGCATTTACCAAGCAAATAGTGTAGCCACACACTTGAGCTTTGATGAATAAAATGGTACTTCTATGAGTAGGCTTGGATGTCTGTACCACGATATATGGAATCTGCCGAATTTGTTAATCAAATCTGGGTTGATTTCAAATAAATTTGTTATACAAATATAGGCAGGGATATGTCAGATGCCATGCATGCACTATAATACCTTTGCAACTCGCTTGTAGGAAAATTGTGCGGGTGCTTGTGTGTGTTGGGGGGAGGGGGGGAGGGGGGAAGGGAGGATTAAGCAGTTAACTTGTGGGTACATGTAATATTAATGACCTATGGAATCTATTGGTGGGTACAAATAAAAAACAGATTTGGGAATTAGTGTTTTAAACAAAGGGATTTTGGTGTCTTCCTCGAACTGCAGGACACTTTACCTGCCAATATTTAATCCATCATCAACAAAAAAGTAGGTGATTGGTTTATAGTAATTTATGTATTGGAACTATTATCTGTTTATGAGCCTACATCCATTTAATTGTGCATTCTTAATATTTTATTACAGCAGTATTTTCAGGAACCCGTGCTTGTTTATTATAATGTGAAGGCTAGTTAAGGATCTCTTTGACTAACACAGTATAATTGTGCATTCTTAAACTTATTTGTATATTTGCTTATTATTATCTATATTTTTTTCTTTGCTGAAGTGTTGCATGTAATCATATTTGTTTCATTATTACTTTTTAAATTTCGAGCATTGTTGTGTTGAGTCCTTGTAGTTAAATATTAATCAGTTTTGATTTTCTCATAAATTGCTGAGTAAACAAATGGTTTAGTGTAGGATGGACGTAATCCACCTGAGAAGTTTCTCAAGAAAACAAAGATTTAATTTATTGTCAACCATTTACGTGACTACTGGGCATACCCTCAATCGCCAGCTGACGTCTTGCCAATTTATCCATTTGTTGCTTCTATATTTTTGCTCTCAAGTGTGAATTAAGTTGGAAGATGATATGTTATTATTTATAAAAAGTGTTTCCCTAAACGTTGCAGAGTCACCAACTATCTATTCCTTTGTAGAGATTAGAGTATACAATTTTTAGTGCCAATACAAAATGATACTCCCTCCGTTCCACAATAGTGGACCTTTTAGACTTATACACATATATTAAGAAATAATTTACATTGACAAATTTACTCTCATTAAATAGTCTCTCTTTATTAATGAGAAAAGAGATAAAGTGTAATTAATGATTATTGGTAGTTGGGAAAGTAGGAGGGTAATTTAGGAAAGTATGTGTAAAAACTTCCTAGAAATCCTAAAAGGACAACTATTTTGGAACAAATTTTAACTTCTAAAACGACTACTATTATGGAACGGAGGGAGTATCTACTAATACCATAAAAAAGTTCCATCTTCACATTATCAGATATATAATGCCCTATCAATGAGCTGAATGGTTATGCTGGCTTCCATCTTTGTGTTTTTGGACTGGGGTGTACGGTGTACCTACCTTGGAATTGGGGGAATCTATATCAAACTCTAAATTTCTATTCTATTATAAAAATAAGTGTTGGGATATGAGACGTCTTGTCTCATTTTTTATCTGGTTTTCTGCCATATTTTAAGACTTGATCAGGAATTTGCTGACCGCAATGATTGCCTTGTACTCCATCTGTTCTCCTTAAACATAGAAACTAGAAGACTCTTTATGAAATTAAGTGTAAAAAATCTGCTCAAGCTCTTAGTTTGCTCCTGGTATGTCGGACTACAATTGTTTTGTTATACTGTTTACTCACATGTCTACTTTAAACTTCTTTGAATCTTTGAGTTCTTAAAGCTGAGGTAGAAATGACATATGACAAATAAATGCTTGAGATAAATAATTGGAAGTAGACTAGAATATTCTGCAATGAGTCTGTACACCATAGTTCCTGAAGAAGCATCTTTGTGATCCCGAGACATGTTTTATCATGGTGTGTTCAGTTTGTGGAAGTACATGTTTCAAAAGCTGGCTGACGTCTTTCTACTGTTATTGACCAGGAAATGTCTGGTCATTGTAGATTGAACTGATTTCTTTTTTGTATTGACTAATTTGTCTTGTATTTTTACTGGTCTGCTTTTACAGTTTTGCAGATACTTGTTGCTTGCGAGATCTTAATTTTAGGATACCATTTTCAAGATCTTCTATGCTTATCACATTTGTATTTTTCTCCAGGAAAAAGCGGAGTGGAAAAGATAATGATGATGGAACACAAACGAGGTCCTGTTTCTGTAGAGCAAGGCAGTCTTACTTCTTTGTCACCGAAGCGGCATAAGGCTGAAATGTCTCTCTCATCCAAGGTTTCTTCTTGTCTTCTTCTTGATACTGCTATTTTCTCATCATATTGCAAGTAAATTTGGACTGATCTTGATTTTAAATCAACTAAAGTAATTATTAATTTCTCACTGTGTAAGTATGCCTGAAAAAGCTCCCTACAGTAATAAGTTAGACAGTGTGTAGCAAGATGTAGAAGTGGAAATCAGGATCATCCAGAAGCTGAATCTGCCCTTGCGAGTAGAAGAGGTTGCAAGTATTACTGTAGCATTAAACATGAAACATGGTGAAACAAACAACAAGAATTTATGACGATATGTGCCTAAATGAATCATGGATTATTTGTGAGATTTATCCAATTGCCTGTTTGACTGCATTCTTCCTCACACCTGGATCAGTTGTGCATTTTGGTCTGCACTCTTTTTGTATATTAATAATAGTCGTGGCACTTAGCTAGACAAGGTTTATGCATTTGCTATTTTAAAATGTTGATTCTGGACTGGAGTGTGGATGCCCGTTGGTAATAGTCTCTCCTAGACTTTAGTTGTGAGTAAAATCAATTCATTCAATACTTTGTTATGCATATCTTTACTATGTGTAGTGCACATACTTTTACAGGAAAGGAAAGAGAAAATTGGTGAAAGGATTGCAGCACTTCAACAACTTGTCTCACCGTATGGAAAGGTAAAAATAAATGAAGAATCTCAAACTAACCAGGCACCGTCAGGAACTAATAGTCAGACATTAATATTTTCTTGAATGCTTCCGACATAGTTTCATGTGGATTCATTGCATTTCTCATAATCCTTTTCTTCGATGGTGGAATCTGTAATCCTCATGATTTGGTAGAGACAGCTTTAATTGCAGTCAGTTAATATCTTGAGCTGCCTAAAGATTCTTGGTTTCCCCATGATTTCTGCTCTGTTTTGCAGACAGATACTGCTTCAGTACTTCTGGAAGCAATGGAATATATAAACTTTCTGCATGAACAAGTCAAGGTTCGCCTTTCCCTGCGTTGTCCTTAGCTAACTAGCTGTTTTATCGATTCTGCACCAATGATATTGGAAAGCGTCAATTAGACAAACTGATCCTTATTTCCGACATCTTTGCAGCAAGTATCGTATGCTTTTGAACTTGTTTACTTTCTGTGATTAAGTGCAAATATGCGGCACATCAAATCATTGATGATATTTGCTGGATGAAAAATGAGGTGCTAGAAAGCAAAAATGGTTGGAACCCTACCACAAAAATCCACAACCTAAGACGATTAATGATCACTGATCTGCTTCACTTTGGTGGCATTCCATATTCGTATCAAAACCCCAGAATAACAAAAAATGGACCATGAGACTATCTTAATTTTTGAATGAGATTTTGTGTTTAAACATGGATATAGACATCTAAAGAATTAATCAGTAATTAAACCAAAACATGCTTTTTCACGAGGAGAGGACCCGTCTACAACAAGCATATGGAGTTTCTAATGTACTATAAACTTCATAGACTTCCATACCTGGTTTGTTTTCTGAAGAAGGAATAGGTAAAGTAGCCAAAAAGATAATTACACGACTGATTTGGAACTATTATATTACAATAACCAAGAGTTTTATGAATACACGAGCTTCATTTTTAGATGGAGATAAATGTGAATTGTAGATGCAAATTTCTCTTTTGAAAGGCACACGAATGTCTCTTTGGAAGGTAAGAACTAGAGCAGACACTTCGCTGATCGGAAGAAAAACGTCTCAAACTCTTGGAAATTGCTCAAAGAAAATATTATTTGAATCTTTTATCGTGTTACTGTATTCAAAGGATTGACACCTTATTCTTGTCAAACTGTGAAATCGTTACAATTAGAGCTAGACTGACGAAGAATGTGTAACACTTTGTTTTGATAGGTGAAACTCTGGATGCCATGATCCACTCCAAATTTAGTAGTAATGAGAGGCATTTAGCAGGCTTATATCTATGTGACAAATACTTGGTACTTGTCTTTAGGCCTTTGAGCATTGAAGAGACTCAAAAACCTTCCTTGTTTGACTCTGAAATCTACTTGAGTGTGAAGGCTATGCTCTAGCAGGATGATACCTTTCTCTCAAGATCCTTGGCTACTCTTTTAGGGTTATATTGGGTAGAAGAAACTGAGAAGTGAAAACTAATGCTTGAACTTGAAAACTTCATAGAAAGTTCTTAGGGCCATGAGAGTTAGTCATTACTTGTGATTAATTCATTTTCTCTCTATTGTGAAATTACGTACCCAAGTATTTGGGAACGTGAGGTAATTTACGTATCAAAACTAACATGATCAAGAGTCCTACTCATATCCTACTTAAATTAGTGTGTTCCATCATCCATGTTATTTTGCTTTTCCTCTAACCCCAGTAAGGTTGGGCACTTTGTTGGAACCTGTTGCCTATAATTGAAGTTTGAAGGCATAAATGACCGAAAACGGACCTGAGCCTAAGCGATGTCCATTTGGAGTGCCCGGGTGATGTTGCTCTTGAAAACAAATAGCATACTTGGTGTTTGGGGCTCGCCCGGGCGATTGTCATCAGTGCCGCCCGAGGGCTGGACTCCTTTGCAAAACCAGGCTTGCTGGATTTTTGAGATTCAGGGCGGTGGGAAAATCAGCACCCAGGGGCTGGCCCGATCTCAAATCTAATTGGGCGCAATTTCAAGCCCTAAAAACCCTGGGGCTTGCTTTTAGGGTTTGCTAGGGTATAAATAGTAATTTCATTGTAAAATATTTTGTGTGTAGAAAAGTACTCGCTCTCATAATTCCTTTTGAAAGAAAGCTAGGCATACACCAAAGATTGAAAGATTGTAAACACTTCGTGTTATCTTGGGTTTGTTCACAATGGATTTGTTTCTTCTCCGCCCTTGGTTTTTAGTCCTCATGTTGATGGGTTTTCCACATGAGTCTGTGTTCTCTTTTCTTGGTTTGTTTCTCGCATGTATTATCTCGTATTTATTTGGTTTGATATCTTGCAATCGACATAGAATTGCAATCTGATCTACAAATTGTTATCTCAACTAGGGTAGGGGTATTGCTTGTTTTTGTTATGGATTGTCCTAGAACTGTCCGGAAAGTTCAAGATTGGAAAATTCGATCGTAGAGTGAAGTTTGGATTCTGGCAAGTCAAGATGCGGGCAATATTGGTTCAGCATGATGTGATAGGCTTTGGATGGCAAGGCGAATAAATCAGAGTTTATGACATGTGGAGTTTGCTAAACTCAATAAGAAGGCTCTTTTCTTGTTACAATTGAGTCTTGCGAATGATGTGTTGAGGGAGGTATTGAAGGAGAAAACTGCCGAAAAGCTTTTGCTCACCTCTATATGTCGAAAAGTATCAGCTATCGGCTGTTGTTGATGCGAGGACTTGCGAAATGCAAGCTTGAGGAAGCTATGACAGTTAAAGTGCTACTCGATAAGTTTAATGGTTTGCGGATGGATTTAGTGAATTTTTATGTTAAAATTGAGGATGAATTGTTAGCTATTAAATTGTTCTGGTCTTTACCTACGGTCTATAAACACTTCCGTGAGACTGTTTTGTATGAGAAGAAAAGTGTTTCCTCGAAGGTGGTAAGGAATGCTTTGTTGCAACGTGAGGTAATTGAGATGCAGTTTGATCCTGAAACTGTAGTGTCTAAAGGGGATGAGTTGGTTGTTACAATGGGTAAATTGCAGGATAAAGGGTCGAGCTCTAAGGGTATATATAAGGATGTGATATGTAATGGATGCTAGGGAAAGGGACAGATTAAAAGATTTCATCCTATCAATTTGGGCAACATGTTGATACAAATGGTAGGAATAAAAAGGCAGAGGTTGGTGTTGCCGCCGAGTATAGTGGCAGTAATAGTGGTGAATCTCTTATTATTTGTGACCCGAATACAAAAGTTCATGACAGTTGAATTTTGAACTCGGGATGCTCTTATCATATTAGTCCTAACTGGAAATGGTTCTCTTTACACGTGTCAGTTAAAGATAGAGTTGTTTTGGTGGGCAATGATGCGGAATGCAAAATTCTTGGAGTTGGGTCTATTAAGATAAGGATCCATGATGATGTAGTAAGGGATCGCACAGGTGTCCGAAAGTTTAAAAGGAACCTTATTTCATTTGGTAGTCTTGATAGTGATGGGCATTGTTGCATGTTTGGTGGTAGTTTCTTGGACATTACTAGAGGTGCATTGGTTGCGATGAAGGGTAATAAGGTTTGGTCGTTAGACAAACTTTTGGGTTCTACAATTGTGAGTACGGTGTACAGTTAACTCTCGGATCGTAGATGCGGAGGAGTTTGGGCATATGGGGTATAATCACATAGGCTTCTCAGGAATGACAGAATTTGACAGAGATGATCTAGAGGTGGTATCAATATGGGCTCGTTGTGTGTTTTCACAGGCTTGTTAGACATGGATGCTTGGGTTGGAGCAGTAAACATGGTAAACATGGCTGCTTGTGTTGTTAACCGCTATCCAAATGATTCAGTTGATTTTAAGACCGCAAGATACGGTGTTAGGGTTTCTAGGAGGTAAGTTAAAGTGTATTTTTGGGTGTCCTGTCTTTGTGAATCTAGAGCCAAGGGCCAAGAAGTATTAGTTTTCTTGGCATTATTCTGGGGAGAAGCGTTAATCCTAGTGCATCTAAGTTCCTGAAATGTGAATCATTATTTCTTTAGTGAAAGGGTTGTTTGTTGTTTCACATAACATGTACAAAAACAGCTCGAGGAAAACAAGTGTAGTTCAAAGGAGTTGGAGCTAACTTAGATGGTGGCACATCTGTTTCACATTATCATACCCCAAGTACTGTGAATGGGTTGAGTTAGCAGGTGGAGTTTTCCAGTTTTTTTTGGTAGAATTGTTCAGTATGGCTTGGGGGAGATTGTGGCTTATGCTGCTTTTGCTTCCGCGTTTGTGCATAAACTGGGTATCTATAAGAAAGCTGTATTCTGTGGAATTTATACCAAGTATTCTGCTCTTATGGAAGGAGAGATGGGATTTCTCTTGAAGATGTGGGAATTTGTTAGATCGCCACCTAAGGAGATTGTTTGCTACAAGCTGTAGGTCTACAAGTTCCAAGGTATGCCGGAAATTGAGAAGTTGCGATGAAAGACACAGTTAGTGGTTCGTAGTTTTGTTCAAGGGGGAGGTAATTGTTTCAAGATAATTTCACCAGATGTCAGTTATACTTTATTCTGTTAGATGGGGTAGCTTTTGGAGATCTTGCTCTCGAAATGTTCTGCTGGCAGAGAGGACCGTGTTTATCTTCTTAAGAGATCCATAGATTGGTTGAAGCAATTGTGTGGACATTTGCGTAAAAGATTCGACACTTTGATGAAAACTTGTTGGTTTATTTGCTGATTGATCTTTTGTTGTATGCCGATGCTAATATGTGCTTGTAGCTGCAAAAGGGATCAAGAGGGTGAAATGGGTTTCGAACGTGGGTTCAAGATTGGTTTAACTTTAAATTGAGGGGGCCTGAGCCCAGGCAATAGTCATCAGGACCGCACGGGTACTGGTCTCCTTTGCAAAATGCTAGATTTTTGAGATCCGCTGGGCAGTGGAAAAATAAGCGCCCATGTGCTGGCCCGATTTCTGATATGGTTGGCTGCATCTTCAAGCCTGCCCTAAAAACTTGAGGGCTAGATAGGGCATAGATAGTAACTTCATCGTAACATATTTTGTGTTTAGAATTGTGGCCGTTCTTGAGAGAGAAAGTTAGGTGTACACCTAGATTGTGATTGTATGATTAGTGATTATCTTTTAAACACTTACACCATGTTTGTTAGGTCTATTTTCAGAGTATTTTATGGCTTTTGATTTTTCTCTCGTTGGTCCCACAATTTTTCTATCTCTCGTACTTCTTACTTCAATCATTACAAAACCCCAAAAACCAAACCAAAAAATCACCCATCTAAACACACCCTTCGGGTTCTCCGTTCTCTTGGGTTTGTTCATAGTGAAATTGTTTCTTCGCAGCCCGCGATTTTTTCACTTCTCACGTTGAGGGGTTATACACATAAATCTTTGTGTTCTTGTTTCTTGGTTTATTTCTCGCATATATTATCTCATATTTATTTGGTTTGATATTTTGCAAT
>JAOTQG010098827.1:0-13546 GCA_025631175.1 Iris virginica
CTCTCTCTCTCTCTCTCTCTCTCTCTCTCTCTCTCTCTCTCTCTCACACACACACACACACACACATACACACACACACTGAGATCGAGCTGAGGAGGTTCACATTTCAGAAGTAAGTAGATCCATCCTGGGTGGGAGAGAGAAATGGAAGGAGGGTCTGAACCAGCGGCGGCACACAAGATTAATATTGATAGCTGCAATATTGGAAAGGCAGAAGATGAAGAAAAAGTGGAGAACGACGAGGAGTTTTACGAGAGGATCGAGGCGCCCAAGTTCGTCGATTTCACCCTACCCGACACTTTCCGCCCCGATGATCGCTTCTGGTTCTGTTCTCGCGTCGGTACGTCCTCCTCCTCCTCCTCCTCCTCCTCCTCCTTTACAGCTGGCCCTCGCTATTGATTCTTTAACTCGACATTTATAATCACTGAGTCACATGGATTTATATATATATATATAATTCAGATTTCCCCTTTTTCTCTAATCCCAGCTTACTCTTTCTATTCCTCCATGGGAATCGCCCTTTTGAGATTTTAGTGTGCCTCACTCGTTAGAGTGATCCACGAAATAGGATTTCTGCTCATAGTCCGAATAACTTCCGATTCATCTTTTAGAACAATCAGACCCGGATTCTGCTTCTTCCGAATTACACGAAGCGGAAAACATAGGCTTTTGACTAGGATTCTCCCACTCGAGCAAAAGCCAAAAACAAGGGGATAGAGAGGAAGAAATGAAAAAGGGGGAGGCTTTAGTTTTGATCCTCAGAGTTTCGGCCATAGCGACCCTTTTGTTTTGCCCCGAATTCCCGCCCGTATGGCTGACCGGGTGGGGTTCTCATCCTACCCGTATCGACTAGAACATTCGACCTTGATAACCTTGGTTAATTGTCACTATGTTGTGAGCATAATATTAGTGGTTCTGCAATCTAAATTGTATTCCTTTCCTTGTTCTGTTCGAATTCCAATATTGGGCTTCAGGATGTGACCAAAAGCATGAGGAGGAGATAGACCCCGAGGAGATCTCTAAGAATTTTGTCCTTCGGGTGAGCCTTTTCTACCCATTTATGTCAACATGTGTTTAATCTAAGCATGAATCTTCAAGGACTGTGTAAATCTTGTAGGTCATGGCAGCAAGAAGTCCCAACATAAAACTTGGAAGAGCACTAAATGGGAAAAGCTCCGGGTGCGAATTTATTTATAGACCTCTCTCTCTCTCTCTCCCCTCCTTGTCATTTTGGATTGGAATTCTACAGGTTTCTCATTCTGAGCTGACACCAATCTTGCTTTTGTTGTTGCAGTATGAATCTGAAATGTCCACTTTCAGCTCCAGCAAAACCTTCAAAATCCAGAATATCAAGGTTAGCACTGATTTCTTCAACGTCTCGCAAGTTGGTTGATTCCAAAGAGAAAGTTGGACCTCCAAAGCTTTGTTCAACACCGGTGGCCAAGTCAAAGCAAGTGGCAGCCAAGTATATGACTACTCCACGGAGAAAAAAGTCCCCTCCAACTTCCAATTCCTTTAGAAGTGTTCAAAATCCCAAACCAACAAGTGGTATTGTCCCTAAGAATCGAACAGTAGCAAAGGCTCTAGTATTTCACTCCCCGAAGAAGGGGATTAATGTTAAAAGTTCAGTAGAACTACATACCCCTCTCACGAAGATTTGTGAAGGGATGAAGAGGCTTGAGATAACAAGTCAAAAGAAGCGTGTGTTGGGCTATTCCAGCAAATCGTCAAAGGACCTTAGAAGCAACCATAGGAAGCCATTCGCAAAAGAAGCTACAGGCAGGCGAGTAAGCTTTCTCAAGGGAAGACGAGGTTTTCTGAAGGGAAAAAGAAGGTCTAAGGAATCATTACCCTCTCAAAATCGTAAAGAGCGAGAAGCCGAGTCTTCTAGAGGTACGAAAACAAAGACTAAGAAGAAATTAATTGAAGAATGCAACTCTATGGCTGGAAAGGACTCAAGTGGCATAGTAATCGATGCAAAGTTGAGGGAAGATTCTACAGTTAATACTCCAAGGTCTAATGGAGGGAATGGAAAGAAAGAGCATCTGCCAACTTCGGAAACAAAAGAAAATTTCAGTTTTACTAAGTCTACCCAGGAAGAAGAGGCTGTAATATCCTTTGAGGAGCCAGCATCAAGAGCTGAAATGAACTCCGTTCACAATTCTGAGAAAACAGTGGAAGGAACAGATGTACCAAGAGTTCAAGCACCAAAAGGAGAGATGGACGATGCAAAAGAACAAGATAATAACCTCAAAGTAAGTTCAGAGAATGGTGGCAGTGCTAAAGTTCATGCAAGTGGATATCAACATTTAGAAGATTCAGGTCATGAGAGTGGAATAAGAGATGCTGATGATAAAGAAAATGTTCTGAACCCAGATACTAACAGGTGTAATACTAATCCGTCTCATACCGTTCTTTCACCTTTTATATCAATTACAATGATTGTACTAATTTTTTGCAAATATTTTTTCAGAGATATTAACTGCGATAGCCACCCATCAGCAAAAAAGATTCTTGGCAGACAGGAGAACCTAAGAAACAAGACGGTGCAATTTCCTACTTCTCATCTTTATCTTATTCTTGTATAGTTGCACGTATTTCTGCAATTGATACCGATATCTAAAAATATCATGCAGGTTGATCGAGCAATTGCTAAGAATTTGAAAGACACTCTTGTTTCAGCTGCAGCTGGTCCTACAGTGATGAATTACAAGAAACCAAAGCTTACAAATCCCCAGCCTTTCAGGCTAAGAACTGATGTAAGAAAGGGATCATGCAGTTTGCATTGAACCCCTTAACAAATGTAACTTCTTGTGGTTTTCTTTAATGATATTTTGCTTTTCCAGGAAAGAGGGATTCTCAAAGAAGCTAACTTGGAAAGAAAATTACATGGGAATGGTCTTCAAGTGAGTTTTCTCCCCATTTTTGTCTTGGCCAAAAGACTTTAAACTATTAAAAATATATGTAACACATATATAGCAAAGTGAATATATCTCCAGCTTGATATGTTGTGTTTGTGTTGGCAGAAGAATGGAAATCACCCTATTGAGCAAAGTAAATGTAATGATGAAATGCTTGATGTTGGCAGAAAAGAATCAGAGAGGAGTCATCTGAAAGATGAATCTGTAAGTTCATAGTTAAAGATTTTTTTTCTCATATACTTTGATAGATTTCACAACTCATCTGAAAGATGAACCTGCAAGTTCCTATCTTACTAGAATACATGTTTCTGTTGCTATTTAACTTTAGAGGTTTTCTCTGGAATGCATTAATTTGAAAAGTTTTAGGGCTTCTAATCACCATGCCTTTATTTGGAAAAACAGGGTAGTACACCTTGCCATAGGGTTTCTAGAATGAAAAACCGAGAACCCAAATCTATAACCTCTCTTGGAAATGAGAAGGTTAATGTTACTCAGAAATCAGTGAACAGCTTAACAAGGACCAGACTGCCTTATTTGCAGCGGGAAGTTGTCAGACCCCAGGGGTGAGTGTACTCAGCTTTTAGTTATCTTATTATCTTGCCCCTGGATGTTTACCTGGAAAAATATTTCCTAATTCATTTTGTTGGTTGTAATGCAGAGCAACTTCAACTAGAAAAGCAGCTTCTTACATAAGACCTGGACTGCAACTCAGTATAATAAATGAAACTTCAAAAATAACAAACACTGTGAAAGTAGGAATGGTGGATGGAAATGGTAAAATTGGAGCAAAGACAGCTATAGGTTCCTCTGCATCCAGATCTACTTCACGTGGAAAGCGGCCTGTGACTATTCCTAAAGAACCAAAATTTCACACCTCTCATGTCCCTAAGAGTTGCACCAAGAATGTCGCCTAGGGCAGTTCCATCATGACTACCTGTTGTGTGTTGTGTATGATATCTTTGTGTTCAATCATTTATTGAATTTGAGTTGTTCTCTGTACTTCGTGAAAGCAACATTCAAGTTGTAATAATGTTCTTGGAGTGAATTGTTGTTGAATATTTGCCAATAAATATACAGTCATTGTTTTTTTAGCATTCTTGAGTGTTGAGAAATTATACTCCTTGGCAAAACCCTAGTTCCATTAGAGCAAACATATTCCTTATTCTAGATTCCAAATAAGTAGAGTTTGTTAACGAAGATTGTTGCAAGTCAGCTTCCATCTGTTGTTCAAGTTGGTTCTACCGGCAACAGGATGGAAACACGCCAGGAAAATAGGCATTTAAGAAAAAGGTGAACATCCATTAGCAGACTGAGATAATAAACCTCAGAAAGGGGACACTTCTTGCATTGGGGTGCTTTTCCAACCCCTGCACCTGTCCTGAGTTGAACATCACTCTTATAGACTTGATCCAAATTCATGCAAGTGACATCATTAATCAACTGGAGATGTAAAGTTGATGCAGCCATTGCTCTACAACTCACAAATTCATTCTCACAAGTTTAATCTCAAATGCAGCCATTGCTCTACAAGATGCAAGAAGTTTCAGTAAATTAGAAAAAGTTTTGGGCGTGATTCTGCATTTTATGGTCAATTCTGAGGCCGTTACTGAAGCTGTAAGCTCAGTTTTTTGGGTTGTGTGCTCTTACAGTCTACAAAGAGGTCAGTTTTTCCTGATAATGTTCTTCAGCTTCTCATTTGCAGCCACAAGTTCTGCTGCAATTCCTGGCTCATTGGCAGAGTGTCCTGCATCTTGAACAATCTGTGTCCCAGCAGACATTATCCCAATATAAGCAAAACAGAAATGATTTAAAGAATATTTCCACCTAAAATGAATCAAACTGAGAAATGAAGCTATCTTAATCATGGGTGGTCAAGGTCCTCAACGTTAATAAAGCACTGTCAGAACCAACGTCGCAACAAAAAGAATGATGGAGCTGTACAAATAAACAAATAGCTATATAGGGAAAAGTATGGGTACAAGTATGCAGGTATAGTTAAATATTTTTGTAAAAGAAGCAAAATAAAGATTGAAAATTGATGAACAAAGTGAAAGATGAATTGCGCTCCTTAAAAATTTTTCAAAACATCAGCGCACATATTCTCATTTCTCCACTTTACTTATCAAACTCTTCGAGTTTTTAGCAAATAGTAGCTTTTAGTTTTTAACATGCAAGTGTCAATAGAGATGGCGAGGAAGTTGAGAACAACATTTCGTAACATGAGTTATCTGTAACTCACTGGAAATCATAATCAAGTCCACCCGCAGCACAAAATGAAACATCCTCAAAGGCGACAGTACTACTATGTGACACACATTCAAGTATGAAATGCTACCTTAAAATCTGCCTCCGGCCAAGCTTTATGAAGATCCCAAGCTGACATCATTGGGCAGCAACAATCATATCTTCCCTGGCAATGAGACATAATGATTTTGCAAAAAAGACAGATTCTAAACCTCAATTGTTTTAAATGTATATATAAACTCTACATCCTGCACACATTGAATCGTGCAGGTTTGTCAAAAATGAGAACATAAATTTACGACTACTTTTTGCACGAAGAAAAAACTCATTTGGGATATCGGTCCTTTTAATAATATCACAAACCTCAAAGCAGCAAAATAAAAACATAAGAGTGAGTGATTGAAATTGTAAGCAGTGCAGGAAGATGGATCCTATTCCAAAAGGCCAAGCTTCTATGCCATATATTTCTCAAGTCAATTCAAAACAAATCTTTTCAATACCAGAACGCTTCTTAAAAAAGATAACCAAAACACAGATAATTGGGGTAGAGGCAGAAGATCAATCTCTATAGCAGATTAATGCGATGAGTGAAAACGAGTCGCTATCCCAAGGAGCAATCTTCCAGAAAATTACAAACACAAACTTAAAGAATGACCCTCGATGAAATATGATTTTCCATATATGTTACTTGGTCTAGGAAATAATAGAGCATGATCCAGTAATACTGTAGATAAATGTAACATTTACCTGCACAATCGTAGTGTTAATATGCCTTATCTTCTCAAGTCAATTCAAAACAAATCTTTTCAATACCAGAACGCTTCTTAAAAAAGATAACCAAAACACAGATAATTGGGGTAGAGGCAGAAGATCAATCTCTATAGCAGATTAATGCGATGAGTGAAAACGAGTCGCTATCCCAAGGAGCAATCTTCCAGAAAATTACAAACACAAACTTAAAGAATGACCCTCGATGAAATATGATTTTCCATATATGTTACTTGGTCTAGGAAATAATAGAGCATGCTCCAGTAATACTGTTGATAAATGTAACATTTACCTGCACAATCGTAGTGTTAATATGCCTTATCTTCTCAATATTATCTAACAAAAACGAGTCTGAAGAAAAGAAGCCCTTGTTTACGAAGTAATGGTTCTCAATCCTTGCAAAGGCCTGTATAAAGCAAAATGAAACGAACTCATGGTCAGAAGTCAAAACAGAACTATTCCAAGCAAACAATCAATACTTGCAATCCACATCCACAAATATGGAAACTGCCTAACACATTGAGCCGTACTTCGATACAAGGAGAGGGGATGGAGTCTACTGTCAAGCAATTAGTAAACAAGGTCAAATTAATGGCAAGTGCAAATTACTGGTATCCTGAGCATATCCAACATGTAGGAGGAAGTGCGAACATTCCTTGAAAAGCATTATGGGGTGACAATCACTTCATTATATTTCCATTCATTGATTCTCTACATCCAAGTATCTAGCAACAGTAGAGGATGAAATCAACAAAGACAGACAACCAATTGACATGATATCAAGATACAAGACTAGTTCCCAAATTAACTAGAAGGAAGATTGAGAATCAAAATCAGAATATCCACAGGAGAAAACTACAAAGCCCCTTTCTCTCAAAACAAAATTATACCCATACAAAAAATTTATGCCCGATGCTTCTGCCTTTTCTTAAAAAAGAAGAGCATACAGGAGTAAAGACCTACGATACTAAGAAAAGATATACATCTAGTTCCATCAGAATGCCTTTAAGGAATGAAATTATAGCCACATATTTATCCTTTTGTAATTTTCTATTTAACTCATGTCTCTCCAACAACCCAAATAAACGTATGGCCAAATTTGAAATTTTAATGCATTTAGACCAAACGTGACATTTATTTTGGACCAAATTTTGAATGGAAAAGAGACAATTAAAAGAGAGTGGAGTGAGTAATTATGCTCTTTTCACTGTCATTTCCAATGTTCTGAGAGCTTTTCTGTTTTAATAACAAAAACCGCAAAGTAGCGTGCTTGTATGGTCGAAAATTGGTTTAGGAGCAATGCTGACTTTACTAACAACAATAATGAAGATATCTTAAAATGATAACTAAATTTCTTTTACTTTCAATCCTTAAAAGTAAATCCATAAATTGAAATATAATACAGAAAATGGGAAGAAAAAGAACTTCTAAGACACTAAATGAACAGAGTTGTTTTTCAAATTACAGAATTTAGATAGGACAAAGTTTCCGACTGACTAAATTTTATATAGAAAAGAAAGCCAAAATCACGTGTCATATATTTGAAACTACTTTTGTCCATCAAAGTAACTTACCAGAGAGAAGTCATCGTTGTCTCCTCTCTTTATGGTCTCTTCGTTTGGGAGAAGATGTGCCGTCATCATTTCCCATTTTGTCCATGCCCTAGCAGCTGTGTACTAAGAACAAATAAGAAATTTATGTAAAGGAAGGATATAAGCATGATTATAGGGTGTTTATGACAAATAAAGCCGAAATGAAAGCTTATCGAAGATTTTGTTAAGCAACTCCCTATATCAGACACCCGCGATGGGGTGAAATGGAAGAGTAAATCCGGAGTCGATTGTGACTGTCGTATACCAGTTAAGTTAAAAGGAAATCTTTTTAGGAGAATTATTAGACCTGTGCTACTGTACACAACCGTGTGTGGGGTCACTAAGAAAGAAAATGCTAACAAGATTAGCAATGTAAAAGCGAATGCTAAGATGAATGTGTGGTAAAACTAGAAAAGATAATATTCGTAATGAACAAATATGAGACATGGAAAGTCGCTTATATATTAGAGAAAGTGAGAGAGAATCGCTCAAGATGGTTCAGACACGTACAAGGTAGGCCTCTTAGTGCACCCATTAGGAAGTACGATGATATTAACCTCAAGTAATCTAGGAGAAGGGGAAGACCAAATCTAACATGGAATCTATAACACAAAAGGATATCAAGAATTATGGCTTATGTGATGACCTTGCATTTGACCATATTGAATGCTGGGAAAGGATTCATAGAGCCAGACCCCAAGTAATTGGGGATAAGCTTGAGTTGAGTTGAGCTCCCTAAAGCAACAAAAGTTATCTCAACTAGTTTCCTCAGATTTTGAGTCAGTGGATTAGACACATAGGAGGTACCTTTTAATTACAATGTTTTATTTCAATCAAAGCCTCGCAGCTTTCACTAATTCTTCTCCAATTTTTCATCAGTAAAAGCATTGGATTAAAAATATAATAACAAAAAATTGGGTGATAGCACAAGTTGTCAGCCTGTAGGCTGTAAAGAGTAGTACCTTCTTTTTAATGTTTTTTCCCTTATAGTGTAACACAATCATTACAACTTTAAAACAGAACGTCCTGAAAAAATGCTGGCAATTTTGGAAATTATTTGCTATGAAGAGCATTAATTAGTAACATGTTGACCAGTCCATTTGTGGGAAGAGAATCTAATTAGTCAAGAATGATGACCACCAGACTACTTAATTGAAGTAGGGAGAAAGCATGAGACTCCAACAAATATACAAGTTCGTCCCTTAAACTATCTCTGCCAAATTTTCTTGGGCCGAAAGAGAGGGTACAAAATTGTGAATACATTTCTGGTAAATTTCAAATAAAAAAGGGAACGTATAGTATTTCCATGAGCAAAAAAATAACTTTCATAGACCAACAAATAACAGTAAACAAAGAGCAAAAAAGTCTCTCTTTGACCAAGGAAAGAGGATTTAGAACATACTTGTGTGTTCAAATCATCCGAGTTTAATCTCTTGTGGTACGCATAAATAAAGCAGTCTCTTTCATTTTCAGGAATGACATCTCTAAATGACTCCCAAGCTGTACATGGAGAAAGATGTGCAAATGGTTAGCCACTGAAGAAGGAAAGGAGCGCAATAATCGTATTGCAGCTATGAGCTATCTATACAATAACCAAGCTGTAGTTCTTTGACATATATTTGGTTCAAAAAATAGAAGTATTCTGAGAACTGTCAGAGCACAGAGCCACAGGCTGCTACCCATTGAAAACATGTTTATCTTTAGTAGAAGGCATGGGATCTCTTGTATGTCTTGGAATTTAAAAAGAGGGCTCAGAGGATATGAGATCATCATAAATAATTAACGTTTTTCCTTAAGGAAAATACAAATTTCTTGATAACGTATCTGGTAAAGATCTTGTTGAGGTATCTAAAACCAATGATTTCACAGGGATGTCATGGTTGATGCCAACTTCTAAACAAACAATTTATATAATCCAGAGTCCAGACAAATCTTAATATCCTGATAAGTCATACAAATAAATGAATCAGATGAGCAACCCATATATGGCATATACTATCAGATCTGCTGCCAACGAATCAAGAAAGCCAGAAAGAGGTTGGAGGATGTGGGTAGTAGAAGATGAAGAAGCACACCATCAGGGTATATAGCAGCAGCACCACCCTCATAAAACCAATCAATCTCTTTCTTCCGCAGTAAGAAGATCCCTCTAAGGACAATGCCAGTGACCTTGCGATGACAGAAGAAGTAAGGTCAGCAGCAGATAAATTTCTCAGATCTATCTCTTGAACAAGAATCATCATTTGCTTGAAAAAGATTTATAAGAATGGACCATTGAAAAAATAAACAATGGATATACCTTGTCGGGGTGAGATTGGCTGTATGCAAGAGCAAGTGTGCTTCCCCACGACCCACCAAACACCTAAGGAATACAGCTGATGAGAGAGAGGTATCAAGCAACTTCCACCAAAAAACACTCAGATCAATAAAAAGCAAACCTGCCATTCTGGTATTTCAAAATGTTCTCTTAGCTTTTCAATGTCAGCAATAAGGTCCCACGTTGTATTCTCCACCAAGCACGCAGGTGGTGTACTCTTACCAGCACCTCTCTGGAAAAAACAGCAACTTATATGAGCAGTGTAAAAACAGATGCATCTCTAGCATAACAGTTTGGTAATGAACCTGATCAAAGAGAATGATACGATAGAATTCTGGATCAAAGAATCTCCGGTTACTTGGTGATGTTCCACCTCCTGGGCCCCCATGGAGAAAAACAACTGGCTGCAAGGTTGGAGAAAAATAATCAACAAACTGCTACAAACAAAAAGTAGGGAAGAAGAGCAATCTGTTCCATCAGAATCCCCATGAACACAATTATATGACCATGTACACATATAGGAACATCAACAACTCTCTTGTTAGGATAATCCAAGACTTTTTCAAGGATAATCATCAAAGCACTAGATTAAAACCATACAAAAACACTTGCTTACGTTGATGAAACTTATTTAAGTGCCGTAACTACTGTATAATAAAAACAGCAGGGGCTTTAAAGGAAATGAAAAGAGGAGTTACACTATCACCTCCATAAAAATCGTCTATATTCCCTTTTCTAGACAACCCCATAATTGAGTTACATTCCAAGAACTAACTAGCAACAACTTTGCATCATTTTCAAATTAGCAATAAGTTAGAATCTAGAAATTAAAAACATTACAAAATCATACTTCAATGATAGTTGATGATACTTCCATATTGGGAGCATTACTAGGGATAGCATACCATTATTATAGGTGCTTTAAGGAATCAAGGAGCTTTCTGGACTAAAAAATCACCTTCACTGGAAATCTTATGAGGGATAGGTAAACGATAGAAAAACACAAATGAAGGTCTCTCATAAGCTGCACAAATTGATGCAATTTTCAAGTAACATCGCAAACCAATTTCTCTTGAAAAATGTTACTTAGTGAAATAGTGTCAGAATATAAATTCAAGAGGCAATTTCTAAAGTTACAAAATTCACAAGATAATTAAGTTCTTGAGTGCTGGCTACTCACATGTCCATTAGGATTACCCGACTGCTCCCAGTAAATCGAGTGAAGATCCGAAACCTTCAAAAAACCTGTACTATAAGGCTCTATATGTGGATAAAGATTCCTGTTTAGCTCTGGAAACTCTTTCTTTGAATCCATAATTTTCGTATTTAGTTGTTTTTCACTACGAAACTCAAGATTTTGAGCCCGTAACACCAAACTTCTGCTTCCTGTCAAATTAAATATTAAAAAACCTCTTAACTAAAATTACCAAGACCAAGTATCATTCGCAGAACAACTAATCAAAAGATTGAACTTCTTTCCATCAAAAGCACCACAATTGTTAAATACTTAAAAAGAACTGAATTATATTTCCTCAGTTTCAACCAAATAATCTACTTTCCATTTTTCACACATCAACATACACTGAAATCGAATTAAAAAATCAATACATTTATATAAATTTCCACTCATAGTGTACTCAAACTAACAAAGAAAAGTCAAAAGTGGATTCTTTGTCCCAAATGGAGGCAGTGGGAAATAAATTCGGCATTTGCATAGACTGATAGACATAATCATGCATATGAAAAAACTTAAAACATAATAGAGTATGGAATGGAAAATTTCTTATCAGGAAAAGCTAGAATCTTTTTAAACCAATAAGAGTAGAGTTGATAATGTGTGTGTGTAGAATTCTTTAGTTGATCATCCGAGATGGCCTAAAGTAGTAAAATTCATTAAAGATGACATCTTTAGTCAATTGAGCTTGAACCCACCTAAAATTGCAAAAATCTTGAAAACTAAACCATAATTCCATAAACAAATAGAACCCAAATTGAGTGTGAGGGTGAGAGAGAGAGAGAGAGAGAGAGACCTGGTGAAACAAAATTCTTGAACGGAAGAGAGAGTAACGTCGGAGGAGGAGGATGGGAAGAGAGGAAAGGGGATTTAAATGGACAAAACTGAGGAATCACTGGAGGAACCTTTTGAAGAATCCCTAAACTCATGGATTATGTTTGATTTGATGAGGTTGTGATACTAATAATGAGATGAATGACAAATAATGTTCATGATTTGGTGCCAATTTCCTATTAAATGCCCATTGCCTAATTGTTGTTTTTCCATTTTCTTTCTTTTTTTAAATTTTGATTGTATACGTTTTGTAGGTAGTGTCTGTTTTATAATGAGTTGTATATTGTATATATTTAAAAATAATATTTTTTAAAATTGAAAACTCATATATGTGTAATGGGTTTGGATGTGAATCATTTTCGATTTGTAAATTTAAAATTTAACGGTGAATCATTAAATTTATAATTCTGAACTATAAATTTTAAATGTGAATTATGAAATATGTGAGTCATGAAATTTATAAATGTGAATAATAGACTTGATATAATCATAAACCATAAAATTTTATAACCGTAAATAATGAAAAAAAATTAACAAAATTTAACGATAAATCAGGAAATCCGTAAATCAACAAGTTTATGAACAATAGTTAACAAGTTCTCAAAATATTTATAATTTTTAACCGATCGAATACCGGTTTGAACATATTATAAAAATAATATTCCTAACAAATTTAATATACTTTTTTTTCCTTGCAAGAAACGGAAAGAAACCAACGAAGAGGGCTAGATTACTACTACTTGCCAACAACAAAAATAGGAGGGCCCAGCCAGGGAGCTTGATAACTTCACGAGGTGATTCTTGGATTTGCACGAACGGGTGGATCCGGATCCGCAAAATTGTGTCCTTGTTCATGTTTGTTGATCATAACTATTTTCTTTGTTTCGATTTAATTATACAGTCACAAATTGTGGAGGAGTTCAAGTTTGGAGTTCAAGTTTTTTAGCTTAACTACTTTCTTGTTTCAATTAATTGTATATTGACATATAGTGAGGAAAGTTCGAGTTTGTTAATTTAACTACTTCATCCGTTTCGATTTAATTGTATACTGAAATCTTGTGAAGAAAAAATTTCGTTTTCAAAATAATTAAAACGAAATGAAAGAAATATTATATTTATATTTTAAATTATTTTTTTTATATAAGACCATCAAATGCTGTTATCGTTCTTGTTAACTGTTGTCGACCACAAGAGTTGGACTATGTTATTGTTAATAGGTTCTATCTCTTGATCTTGTAATACCAATTATGAGTTCTGATGTGCACAAAAAGAGAAAGAGCAAATGAAGCATTCAAACAAATTTTACTTTTTTTACCTTTCTGTATCATATATTCAATTCATGGGCATGAATGATGATGCACCTTTTAACTTCCACTAGGATGATTAGTATTTGAGCATGATGAAACTTTTTCTTCAATAAAGACCAACTCTATTATGAATTTAGACATCATCACTTTATCAACTTTGGTGACCCAATTTATATTATTTTGTCAAAAACACCACTACATGATGTTTCCCCAGCATGAACATATAGTACAAACTAGATAATTGATACATTATCCTTGCATCTCTCTCTCTCTCTCTCTCTCTCTCTCTCTCTCTCTCTCTCTCTCTCTCTCTCTCTCTCGCTCTCTCT
>JAOTQG010098938.1:0-24098 GCA_025631175.1 Iris virginica
TTTACTCCCTACAAGTGCATTTGATATGCATTCCGTGATCTACGTGCTTTATAATTTAATCTGCTTTGCTCTGTGCTTCATCCAAATTTTAGGTATCTGTTGCTTTGTTGATTTATTTCTTAAATGTGATGCAGTTCATTAGTTCCTTGAAAGACAATCTAAATGCAGAAGTGGCATTAGGCACTGTGACAAATGTCAAGGAAGCTTGTGCTTGGCTTGGGTATACATATCTATTTATAAGGATGAAAATGAATCCTTTGGCGTATGGAATTGGATGGGATGAGGTAAAATTTCTGTGATCTTTTATTTCTGTGAACTGGATCACCTTGAATTTTGATTTGTGTGATATGCTTTACCTCCTTAATAGTTATCATCTTTTATGCTATTCTTAGTCTTTCTTGCTTCGTAGCTATATATTGTGTATTGAATTTGTTTTTCCTGTAAAGTTAGTATCTAAACTGAAGCTGAAACCAACTTGCCGCCCCCAAAATATTTGAAAGTTATAAGTGTAGTAGGATGGCTTCCACTGAACAATATCTGCTTGTATCCTTTGTTGTGTTGTTGTTTGATTATAATTTGGTCATGCAAGTTCTGGTTTTTGACTCTTTTATATCATTACTTCCCTTATAATAGTAAATCCGAGGTGCCCTCCCACGTTGGTTATGAAAATATAGCACACCATTGAATTAGAAATTGATTTTTAAATTTTTTCATATAGATTTATAGGACTTCCTTATAAATCTTCCAACTTATTCTCTATGCTAAGCGTATACCAGAATGATACTGTTTGATCAGAAACAACAGTCTTGGATTTGAAGTCTGGAAGTTGATAGTTCTGCAAGCTCGCAGTTTTATTCTTTTCTAGTATATGAAGTTATACACATGACAACAAAGTCGGCACCAATACACATTGCAGTTAGAGTGGGTGTGACATTAGAACTAATTTCTTCAATTATATCTTATTCAGCTAGTGAAAAAATAGAACATCATGGGAAAAATCCATTTACATCATCAATGCGTCCCATTGCATTTTATTGGCGGGGCAGCATCAATTTGATGTGGTGACTTCACATTACATGATGAGAACTATGAGATAATGTTATCAATAATATCTTAAAGATATTATACTTGGGGATTTCTAATATGTCCATCTTAATGGCAGATGTGTTGACTTTGCCGAAAAATATTTTTGTCATGCCTTGTTAGTTAATGCGGCTACTTCACTCCAACTTTTTGCACCTACAGCGGAATTATATCTTCTTATCCTTTTCTTTTTCAGCATCCTCAAACTGCAGCCTGATAATTCATCGTTTGTCAGTTGTCTTTTCCATATTTAGAATTCCATAATTTATTTTGCTGTGTTCAGCATGGTACTTGTGGCTCCTCCCTGAACCAAATTGTTGCGCCTTTGATCATCCATTTTCATGATTCCTATAGATTGAGAACTGGTTTGGATGTTAAAGCTTAATATACGATTTGCAATATGGGAGCAAGAGACTGAACATATCCAGAAATTACATGCAGAAAGTTGTGCCTCTCCATGATTGGGTTGGATTAAAACTGCATTCGTTAAGCTTATGTTTTAGCCCCAAACTTTCTACTTTTTGTTAATTGCATTAGATGAAAGTACTGTTCTAGTGCGCAAGGTAGTTTTGACCTTTCCAGTTAGCACCAAGATAAATCTGAAAGGCTATTTCCCCCCTCATTCTGCTTGCCAGTTGTGGTCCCCCTATATGTTGAAATTTAATAATTTCCAGAAGCAGCTTATTTTGACTTCATCAAAGTGCTATGAGTTAAGCGCTTGGTTTTAACACTACTTCCGACAAACCCTCATTGGGAGGACCCGCTCTGTCTACAAAATTCAAGGTTTTTCTTTTTATTGATGCTGTTGTACACTTGAAATCATTTGTGGTAGCGTTTAAACCGTCTTGATTTGAGGGTATAAAATATGGAAGGATTATAGGCCTTTGCTTTCATAATATCATTAGCTTACGACAAGATGGGGATTGCACTAGGCTAGCTGTGCCGAACTGCAGGCAATCTTGTTATATCACCCTTCAAAATGCTCCAGATCTTTCAATTGCTACTTAGATGACTAAAAAAATTACTAGTTGAAGAAATGATGTCTGTTAAACATACCGTGTCTCAGAAATAATTTTTCATGTCCATCTTAGTTCCTGTAACAGTAATTTAATGAATTTCCGTCACATATGTTTATTCCTTATAACATTAGCAGCAGGTTAGCCTACAACTATCTGAAATACACATCTAAAACATGCAAATGATCTTACAACAACCTGAAGCTTAAAACATTGTTTGCAAGTTGGGGGATTGGGTATCTTTTTGGATCCTTCACTGCTGTTTGATGGTTGTTTTGCCTATAAGCTTGACATGCAATACTTGAACTTGCAGCTGATCTATATATAACTATTATTAGTTAGATACCTGTACCAGAGATTTCTTTCTGTTTCATAGGTCATTGCAGACCCTTCATTGGGTTTCAAGCAAAGGGCCCTTATCACAGATGCTGCACGCTCACTTGACAAAGCTAAAATGATGCGTTTTGACGAGAAAAGTGGCAACTTCTACTGTACCGAGCTTGGCCGCATTGCTAGCCACTTTTATATTCAGTATTCTAGTGTTGAAACATACAATGAAATGCTGAGGCGTCATATGAATGACAGTGAGGTAATAAATTGTTATACTTCTTGGTACACATAACTATCAGTTTCATCTTGACTTATTCTTTCTAATTTTAGTGCTTGATTACAATTACAGTGGTTTCTTTCCAACAACAGCACCAATAGGATCACATTTCTTAATGCGTTAATGTTTAGTACACAGACTTGCTACTGATCATTTTTTTAAGACAAATCGACAGCCCCTACTGAATTAGTTATCATGTATGGATATTGAATGAATTACTCGTCTAGTTTTTCTTCAGAATACTAGGTTTTGTGATTAAAATTTATAACGTTTTCCGGAAAAATACATGTTACGAGTTCTTTTACCTATGACTGAGAGTAGTTTAAAGAAAATGTCATCCCGTTATCAATTAAAATAGTTAACATCTAGATATGCAAACAGATTAATCGTAAGGTCATTAAAATTAGTCTCCAATGTTTTTATAATTTTTTTGATAAAAGAAGACATTATATCTGAGAGATAGAAAGAGAATACAAAATGAGGCGCCAGGAGTCCGCCCAAAAAGGTACAGATCCAAAAACTAAAAATCTAGAAAGAAAAAAAAAATACAAGAGTTGAACGTGACCAAAAGAACTAAAACAAGTCTGCACGCCAATCTCTTGCCAAATCTGATGAAGGCAATCCATTGAAAGCTCCCAGACTCTGCACCGGAAGAAAAGCCTGAAAGGATATCCTTTCCCAAAAAAGTGGAAAAGGCAATTCTTGATTTCTGAAAATGCGAGCATTTCGCTCGATCCATATATTCCTCTACAGACGAAAATAGCACAGCCCCACAAGACTCCAGCGTCTCCCTTAGAACCAAATCCCAGACGTCTAATCATGCACATCTCCTTTACCAAATGAAGTGAAACCCGAGCTTCACCCGACACCATTTTTCATTGACACACACTCAATAAAATATTCAACTGTCTACGTCTGGCAACAAAGTCTTCCGTCCTTTAGCCATAGACTTGAGTTCATGGTCTCCATTATGCAGTACCTTAGTGCCTCCACTCTACCCGGATAGCGCCTTAGTGTTGTCCAGCTTTTACACTACAGCCTGTTATTCTTTTTCCTTTCTTTGGCCTTTCACTACCCAAACTTCTACCTTTCTTCCATTTTTGTCTCAAATGACTTGAAATTGTACGAAACCTCATCGAATGATCACTGGTCACCTCAAAAAGAAAAAACAAACAAAATCAATTGACAAGATAACGAGAACAAAACAAATACCCGGCTAAAAGATTCCAATGAATGAGTAAAAATTCATTCATCAGATAGTGCTTACCTTATTTCATTCCATGCCAGCTTCATCTTTCTGTGTTACATGATTCTCTTGTAGCCATTCTTCCTCCACTATATACCCCTATGACACTTGTTAATAATGCATACGCAAGGAACACTTCAGATTGCATTGGACAGGGTTTCCAATGAAGTTAATTACCCTTTATAGATTATTATTGCAATGAGGGAACTTGTATGGGTGTGAATTTAAACGAATTATTCCATCTTTTAACCTATACCGTTTTGCTTTCTCGCATCATTGCCGTAGGTCCGGGGATTTGGAATCTAGTATTTTTTTTCTTGTAATCCTTATTTTGTCATCTGTGTCTTAACTTTCTTGCAACCTTTTTCGCAATTGCTTTCTTCAGTTAAGAAGGGGGGGTTAAAACCAAGGAACTTTGTGTTGTCTCTTGTTCTCAATAAGCTCATAGCTCGTCATCTCATGCAGCAGCATCTACCCTATAAGAGATTGTTTACTGATTGGCTCAAGTGTAGACATTCTTAATGACAGTTCAATAAAGTTTCTTTTTTGGAGTCGGGGGTTGCTTTGCTTTAGTCTCTTTTGGAGTCAACCGTCTTGAAAAATTACATTTTCTTACTTCTCAAAATCAACATTTGAATTGGTACACAATTCTGCAAATTATTAGTTAAACTAGGCATTTCTCACCGGACGTGCCCTTACTGATGAAACAGTGTCCTCACAATGAGGACAATAAAAATGCATTGTTTTAATGAGTAAGTTTCAAGTACTTTAAAGGAGGTAATTGTTCTATCTTTCTACCACCAAAACTATGTTGTATATTCTAATTTTATGGCTGTGATTTCAATTATTTTGTAGGTGATTGATATGGTAGCTCATTCCTCCGAGTTTGAAAATATTGTTGTTCGGGAGGAGGAGCAAAATGAACTGGAACAATTGGCTCGCACATCCTGTCCGCTAGAAGTTAAGGGTGGTCCCTCAAATAAACATGGAAAAATATCGATTCTCATCCAGGTAATTGCTAATGTGGCATATCCGTAGATTCTGTGCTTTTTTCATATGTATGCGTCTTATCTGAAACTTTTCATGTGACCATTAATCTTGCAGTTATACATTTCTCGGGGTTCACTAGATGCATTCTCCTTGGTTTCCGATGCTGCATATATAAGTGCAAGTTTGGCCCGTATCATGCGAGCTTTATTTGAAATTTGTCTGCGTAGAGGGTGGTGTGAGATGACTTCTTTCATGTTGGAATATTGCAAGGCTGTTGATCGCCAAATTTGGCCCCACCTACATCCACTTAGGCAATTTGACAAGGACATGTCTCCAGAAGTTTGTCTATCTTCTCTCTTTTGCTTGTAGCCTGTAACTATTTTCTTGGGGTTCGTATGATGATTATTATACATATCATTTCTTTCAGATACTGAGGAAACTTGAAGAACGAGGGGCTGATTTGGATCGTCTCCAGGAGATGGAGGAGAAAGATATTGGAGCTCTTATTCGTTATGGACCTGGAGGAAGGGTATTTCCTGTTTGTTAAGTGGTGTTTTCATTCTTATTTGTTTTTAGAGTAGTCTGTGAATTTGATTTGCTTCTTTGTGGTGTTGAAGTTAGTAAAGCAATATTTAGGACATTTCCCATCAGTCCAGTTGTCTGCTACAGTAAGTCCGATCACCAGAACTGTTCTGAAGGTAAATGTTTGATGAACAACTCATTCCTCCAACATGCAATGTTGTTGTGCTGTTGTTGTTGGTATTATTTTTATTTTTAAATTAAGGCCAAAATTATAAACTGTTGATTCAACTGCATCTGTCAGGTGGATTTGCTCATTACACCGGACTTTGTGTGGAAAGACCGCTTTCATGGTGCTGCAGAGCGCTGGTGGATTCTTGTTGAGGTTCTGCCTTGCCAACTGCTTTTTTACTTGTTATACAAGGACGGTGGTCCAATCCTTGCTGCATATGGTGGCAGAACATGATCATCGTTTGTGAACTACATAGTTTACAATCTGAAATTAGTGGATAATGGATTTCTCGAAGTTCTTCTGCCCAACTTTTACATATGAAAATCAATTTCTTTAGCAACATTTCTTTATAAGACGGGTCTTTCTCCGTGCCGTCTGTTTTTTGTTGATCTCCATACAGAAGAACAAATCTGTTGCCAATTTTTGTTGAGTTTGCTCAGGAATTGAGATGGAAGAAAGAGATCTCCAACCAGAGAGAGAGGGGGAGAGAGAGAGAGAGAGAGAGAGAGGGGAGAGAGAGAGAGGGGAGAGAGAGAGAGGGAGAGAGAGAGAGCTCACGTGTATTAGATCTGCATCTTTTTCAATATGTGCGTGTGTGGGTAAGAGAGAGTAGGTATGACTGTGAGAATCTTTCAATATGAGAGGGAGTCTCCCTACATTATATATAGAAAATATTTTGTGTGATCTCACTTATCTAAGATTGTGCTCTTACTACACAAGTGATTTTTTTTTGTTGGGGGGGGGAGAGAGGGAGAGAGAGAGTCTGCCGTTGATTTTTTGTGGAGCTCTCTTTTACAGGAGTTGAGATTGAAGAAAGAGATCTTGAGCCACAGAGGAGGTGGGTTGAAATCTGGTGGGAGAGCCCATAATATATTCTGTTCACGACTTGTCTGTATGGTCTCACTTTGTTAAGATAATGGTGTAATTGCACAAGGGGGAGAGAGAGAGAGAGAGAGAGAGATCTTTTGCTGATAGTACTTGTACAACATATTCTCATATAGCAATTTACATGTGTATTTTCTCACTATCCTGGGATTATGTGTTGTTACCCAAAGGTTTGCAAGATCAAATATTTAGCATGTAGACTTTCACTCCATCAATTCAGATATCATACCATGTAAAATGAAGGAAAATGTTTTCTTTTAACCAACTTTCACTTATGCTAATTGAATTTATGCCTGTATATAGATGCAATTAAGCAAGATCTGATGAATTAATTCCTATAGGATTCGGAGAATGACCATATCTACCACTCAGAGCTTTTCACCCTGACAAAGCGGGCAGCGAGAGGAGAACCGCAGAAGCTTTCCTTTACTGTGCCCATCTTTGAACCACATCCTCCTCAATACTACATTCGTGCAGTTTCTGATTCTTGGTTGCAGGCAGAGGCACTCTACACTATATCTTTCCAGAACCTAGCGCTACCAGAGGTCTTCCAAAAAACTTACTCAGCTTGCTTGTCTTAAGCTTCCCTGACTCGTTCAGGAGTTCAATTTCGTTGTTGGTTGCTTCATACAGGCTCATACAAGCCACACTGAACTACTTGATTTAAAGCCTCTCCCAGTGACAGCCCTTGGAAACAGATCTTATGAAGCACTGTACAAGTTTTCACACTTTAATCCTATTCAAACTCAGGTTCTTCTTCCCATAATATTTGGTGTGAATCAGTATATTCCTAAATTTGTTGTGTGAGAGTCAATTTATGTTGGTTTCTGGCAGGCGTTTCATGTGCTGTATCACACGGAGAACAATGTTCTTTTGGGAGCTCCAACTGGAAGTGGCAAAACTATATCTGCTGAGCTGGCTATGCTTCATCTTTTTAACACCCAGCCTGATATGAAGGTACTTGATCTCATTTTCTTTCAGCATGTTTAGCTCTCAGATTTTTAGGCACATGGACCTGTCACAGATAAAGGATCTAAGGCCGATCCCTGCTGGGTGATAGGACTTGAAGATTAAGCCTGATCCTTGGTCTATTATAAGCCTTCTCCGAGTCAATAAAAATGTAGGCGTGTGATATAGTTCAAAGTGATGTAATTTAGCTGGTGGTTAGAAAGAGATACAACAATGTGATTAAAGAAATGTATGATGGAGCTGCAACATTTGTTAGAATTATAGCAGGAGAGACTAGTGACCTGCCAATCACTACAGGATTACAACAATAATCAACCTTAAAGTCTATAGAGGATCAAATTAACTCATACAAGATATTGTATGTGCATTTTGTTGGCTAAATGCTAATGATGTTGTTCTTATTGTTGAAATGAAGAATGAAGTCAGTGATATGCTTGAAAAGTGGAGAAAGGCTTTAGAAGTCCAAGGTATAGATTAGTAGGATTACAGCGTATAGGATTATAAGCTTAGTTCAAGTTCTCGAAGACGATTCCAAAATATAGGCTCATTCGGATTGGCATGATGGGGTGTAACATAACAAGTCTTCTTCTTATTGAAAAAGTAAACCTCGTCTTGGATTATTTGTGATTTTGCACAGATATGGTTTGGTATTGTTTTGATTATTGTCGTTTAAGTCAAAGTGCTAGAAAAGAGCTAAAATCACATTTTTCGTTTTAAAGATGAATGGCAGTAATTGTTACGAAAGTGAACTCAAAAAAGATAAAAGAAATAATATAGAAAGAAGATAAAGACTACAAAAGAAAAGTACGGTCAAACAAAAATTAAAATAATGAAATTACTATAAACTAAAGGAATTTCAAAATTTTATTTTATTTAATTCTGCCTTGTTATTGCTAGAAGTTGGGGACATTATGTCATTATTGTGTTTTCTTAATCTCAATACTTTGAAATTATAGGCATGCTTGTTTAGTGGTAAGAGGAGTATTAGTGAAGTGAAAGTGAATTAGACGGAGAAGAAATGTGAAATATTTCGATACCTAGGATCAATCATTAATCAAGGTGGAGAGATTGGGGAGGATGTTAATCATATAATAAAAGCGGGTTGGATGAAATGGAAGAGTGCATCTGAAGTGTTATGTGATCTGCCGTCTGCGTATACCAATAAAACTAAAGAAAATTTTTTATAGGGCAACTGTGAGGCATGCGCTATTGTATGAAACTGAGTGTTGAGCTACTAAGAAGGAGCATGCTAACATCATGAGTAGCGGTAAAATTAGAAAAGATAGGATTCGTAAGGAACAAATACGAGAATTGGTAAATGTAGCTCCTATAGTAGAGAAAATGAGAGAGAACCGCCTAAGATGGTCTACAACGTAGACCCCTTAGTGCTCCAGTTAGGAAGTGCGATGATATTAGTCTTAATCAAGCTCGGGGTATGGGTAGGCCAAAATTAACATGGACATCGCCAATGTGAAAAGACATGAAAGACTCTGGTTTGTATGGTGACTTGGCATTGGATCACGTGGATTGGCAGAAAATGATTCATGTAGCCGACCCCAAGTGATTGGGTTTAAGGCTTTGTTGTTGTTGCTGTTGTTGTTGTATAGTATCTTAGATAAGACTTTTAGGTCCAATACGAGGATCCCTCTGTACACCATGAAGTTATATGCATAAAATAACGTTGAACTATATATGCCAATACCATTCTTCTTTATTTAATAGATTGAAACTAAAGCAGGCTGTCTTCAATATAAATCGATGAGTGTTGTGAGCACTTGCTCTAGCGGTATCCCCTTCTCTTATTGGGAAGGCTAGGGGTTCAAGTCCTGTTGGGAACAATATTGAGGAGAAACGATTATATTGTTGAAGATATCTCCCGGCTTTAAGCCCTCACATTATTCTTGTAAGCTCTAATAAAGAATTATAAAGGTTGGGGTTATATCCATGTCCCCTCCAACATTTAAAAAAAAAAAAGAAATTTATCCATGAGTGCTGTGAGTGTTTACAAATATCTTAAGCTGCATAATCATTTATTCATTTCACATATGTATTCATATCATGGTTGACCAATTACGGGATAAATAATCTGATAATTGATTGGATCATTGGGTTAGTTGGAATTTGGTAACAATTTCAAATTTATCATATTACGGGAGATTTTAATCTTTTATTCAAGCATTATGCATGCTGTGCTTATTGATACAGTATGCGGTTCCACTCAGAACCACCAGAATCTTACTAAAATTGTGCAAATTTATGCTACGTGGGAGTTTATTTGTCATTGGTTTGCTGCTATCCTATTATAGGGATATATTGTTTACAAACAATTTAGTGGACTTTTTCATTTGAATCCTGACCTTTTGTCCATACTATAATTATGTTTGTTAGAGTAAAAAAGTATTTAGTCAGTCACACTAATGGGGAGATTGCTTTACTTTACTCATTATTGTGGTATTCGTTACTCATTGTCTTGATGCAGGTTATCTACATAGCACCTTTGAAGGCCATTGTTCGAGAGAGAATGAATGATTGGAGGAAGGGCCTTGTTTCTCAACTTGGGAAAAAAATGGTGCTACAAATCTCTAATGTCTAAAGCATTCATACAATAATGGGTTAATATATTTCACCTCTGCCTGCAGTAAGAACCATATCGAGAAAGCAATCCCTCCCCTCCCCCACGAAACCGAAATGGAAGATGTCCACAATGGCAGTGTGTGTGTGTGTGTGTGTGAGAGAGAGAGAGAGAGAGAGAGAGAGATGTGCAGAAATCCTAATCACACCACATCTCCCCTCCCCCCTTCTTACTCTCTCCTTCTCCCACGCACATGTACACACATACACTTGTAAAAACACCAGGGTACCTTGACCGCCATTGGCCATTGAGTATCATTGATATAGATGCAAACTGAAATGAGGAAAGGGGCTTGAGGATGTGTAGTGATGATCAATCATCTGTGTTACTGGTAGTTTATGGAGGTGATGTCCTTATAGGAACAGTGGTGCAGGAATGGTATTATGGAGTATCAGAATGGTGTTTGTGGGTGGCCCTCTTTAATTTTATTTTCATACTTTCACTGGTAATTTATGCACGAAAAGGTGTGGTGTGCACTTAACGTTGAATTTTATTATACTCCATCCATCACAAAAAGACCTTTTTGACTTGACACTTTTATTAACAATGTCATCAATTGCAGTCAAAATTGAGTAGATTTTCCTGAATTGCCCCTATTAGTTGTAGCACAACGTTGTTGTTTTCAACAATTTTTGCATATAAGGAATAACAATGGTTATTAACATAGGGTATTTAATTAGGGCTAGTAGGAAACTAATACAATTAAGTGTTTCATATTTAAATTGTGGACAAGTATTTTGAGACAGTTAAACATAGAAACCCATAGTTTTTTCGGGATAGAGAGAGTATTTGGAAACATTTACACTTTGTTTTGAAGCATAGGTGGAGTTTCGTTGATAAATAAAATTAAAGAGGGATTTTTTGTTCTAATTGGTGTACCACATGGGGGTGAATATGTTAGCCATAACTTCTTTAGAAGCTGTCAATGTTAAAAATCTTCACTCTGTCAGGTTGAGATGACGGGAGATTATACACCAGATTTGATGGCTCTCTTATCAGCTGATATCATTATCTCAACTCCAGAGAAGTGGGATGGTATTAGTCGTAATTGGCATAGTCGAAGCTATGTGACAAAGGTACTTTCCTGTCTGTTTCATCTTTATATTGGAAATGTTGCATCAGTGGGTACATTCCATTGTTTTTATATTTCGGTGTGTTCTCATTATTACTCCCCCCATTTCATTTTAAGTGTCCATGAAGCGACATGTTGTGAGGGAAAAATGTTGCTTTCAGGACACTTAAAATGAAACGGAGGGAGTAGTTTTGTTTAATCACCCCTCAGTTTGATGCTCAGCCTTTTCAGCAAGTTATGCTAAGCAATTTCTGAGTGGCAAAATCTGTTTTTAAATCTTGTTTGTTTTTCTAGGTTGGGCTTATAATTTTGGATGAGATTCACTTACTTGGAGCTGATCGTGGGCCTATACTGGAGGTACTTTTCTAGTTTCATAGAGCTAAACCCCAAGTAGTTAGGAGTCGGGACACAGGCTCTAGTGAATTTTTTCTCCAAGTGTACTTGATTTTTTTGCCACTTGAATGTCAATGCGCAAACTCATGTTAAAAAGGATGTTGCATGAGGTTTTTGCCATTTTGGGGGTTAGAATGGATTTGTACTACACATAACCTTATCCGTAAGGCTTGAGGCTGTTACCGTAGTTCAAATCTGTGACTTCAAGGTCAGATGGAGCAACCTTTCCATTGCTCCAAGGCTCACCTTTCATATGCCAATTCATGTGTCATTCCTGGTTCATCATCTTCTTCTTACTCTTTACTTAACATATGCCTGTTTCAGTTTTAAATGTTCTAATCGGCATTCCAAGAATGGGAATGGACTAAAGTGATTTTAATTTTTGTAGCTGAATCATTTTTATGAGCAGGGGGAGCATAATTGTTTGACTGTTCAATTCTGAATTATGTTCATATGTTCCATCTTCTTTCTGAACTTTGACCTATCTATGTTTCCAGGTCATTGTCTCCAGGATGAGATACATATCATCCCAGACAGAGCGTGCCGTGCGGTTCGTAGGCCTGTCAACAGCTTTAGCTAATGCGCAGTATGTTATATGTACTTTGCTTCCACATTAACAGATTCTTGATTATTCTCTTCTTTTGGATTATCAATTCTGATACACAATGAATCTCATGTATGCTATGTCTGTACATCTATATTATTTTTCTTTCAAGTCCGTTGCTCATTTTTTAAGTTTGCTGCTGTGACGAGCATTCCATCTGTCAATTCTACCTATTAGCTTCAGTGTCTTATACAAGTTCCGTCCTCGTCGATCTGTATTATACTAAGCCATATTCTTGCTCAACATAAAGCTGGGGTACCACATTTACTTCATATCAACTGTTCTCTTTCTTTATTTGCATTCTGATCACACTATCATTGTCGTTACAAGTCTTGCCTCTTGAAAACTATTTTTCTTAGTTTTGACGTGTGTATCCTAGTGATTTGGCTGACTGGCTGGGCGTGGGGGAGACTGGTCTGTTTAACTTCAAGCCAAGTGTGAGGCCTGTGCCCCTTGAAGTTCATATACAGGTGAGTGGATTTCCTCTTCCAACTGTACTGATCTCGTTTCATCTGTGGCATCGTATTCATTTGTGTATAAATAAAAATAAGCACACATTCTGTCCCAGTTTCACATAAATGCTGAGCGTAGAGATAAGCATTGATGCAAATGTATCAGTTCCTCTCTTTTGTGCTACGCTAAATTTGTATCTGAAAACACAGAGCATAAAAGTACTAAAAAAAAGTCAAATGCAAAAACCAAGGTGGGATACCAATTATATTCAACAGCTCTAAGGGGCAAAGGATCAACAGTTGCAAACCATAAATTGTTCAGAAACTTTTCCCAATCCTGGCAATACCTCACTGTGCTTCCGTCATTGAGACTTTTGAGTTCCTTCATCCATGAGCAATTGATGGCTCTTGTCACCTGATATCCTCTTTATAATCAACGGATGTTCCTCTTGTTCAATATAAATCAGTGACCTACTCCAAACAGACAATTAGGTCTAGAATTATTAAACATGGTTACCAAGGAGAAACACAAGGCACAGCACATCTGCGTGTTCTTACTTTTAAGTTTCTTGTTTCTGCATCTGATCATGTGGGGCTCAAATCAATTCTTTGTTGGTGCAATGATGGGAAGGAGCTGATGAAGAAATGATGGTGATATAAAGTGAGGCGTTATGATTTTAATTATATTACTACATAGTAAAAATGACAGTATCGAAAACGCTACTTTGGTCACCTAGTGGATGACCTTCATTACAGTGTTGTTAACATCCGCAGTGAGCTAGGGAGACTCACTGTTCTGGTTTGTTCTTGTCAATGACAATTAATGTTGTATCCGGTAGAAAGGAGAGATTGGTAGTTGTCAGGGAGCGTTGAGGGAATGAATTTGAATGACAAAGCAAAGTTTCTGCCGGCTGATGGTGAATGATGACAGGTTAACAGTGTTGGAAAAGGGAGATCAATCAAGCTCAAAGCTTGCTTTCTGTGCCAAACTGTGTCATAAGGCAGGCTAATGACACTTTCTCTGTCAAACAAGGCAAATCAGGGAATGTTTGAGCGATGGATGCTGTGTGATTGGATAAACGTTTGATTGCTAGGACGCGATGTATATTAAATGATGAGTCCTGCACTTGTATCATTCATCCAAGATTCCGGAGTTAATATCTAGACTTTAGTACAAGAAATGTCTAATAGACTCGAACTCCAATAATTATTTTTCTCACACATTCAGACCAAAATGCTTAACTCATGTAAGGTGTAACTAATATAACTGCACTCTTAGCTTAAGAGATACCTAACATTTCCTTCTAAATTGTCATTCATACTTTCACTATTCATATAGAACTAGAAAGAAGACTTAGTCCCCAGGTAACAATTTTTTCCTCGTATTCGAGACAAAAAGTACTACCAGATTACCAGGCCTGCAGTATCATAAGTCATCCTTGAATTAAATGTGTGAATAGACTTGTGCTTGAATAAAAAATTAGCAAAACGTGGCCTACAATCTTAGATATTCTATGAGACATTCTAACTATGTTTTCATATTTCTCCTTGGTACCACACTTGGATGAGGCTGCATAGTACACACACCCGGCGGCCACCACCAAAACATCTGATTAGATTGTGTCTTTATATATACCTTTTCCAGATTATTTGAAGGTTTACACTATTCTGCTTTGTGCAGCTTTGGAATCCAAATTTTGGTCCAAGTTCTTTTAAAGTATTATACCTTTAAAATTGTGATGGTCAATCTGTTACTGTAATCGACAGGGATACCCTGGGAAGTTTTACTGTCCACGGATGAATAGCATGAACAAACCCACGTATGCTGCAATATGTACTCACTCTCCTACAAAACCAGTGCTTATATTTGTTTCATCTCGTCGCCAGACTAGACTTACGGCATTGGATCTCATCCAGGTAGGATTTGGTATTTTGTGATTTAAATTTTACCACATTACCAGTATAAATTAAGATTTGATCTTTTGCAAAATGAAGTTTGGAGCTTCAGATGAGCATCCTAGGCAGTTTCTGAGCATGGCAGAGGAGGCGCTACAGATGATTCTTTCTCAGGTTACTGATCAGAACCTGAGGCACACTCTACAATTTGGTATTGGGTTGCACCATGCAGGATTAAATGACAAGGACAGATCTATGGTTGAGGAACTTTTTGCAAACAACAAAATTCAGGTTATAATCAGATTATCCATTTTCTTTTAACAGGAAATGGAAAAATTAGAAAATAATCAATCTAGGTTCACCGCTGGACAGATCTTTAATTTTATACGTTTCAGGTATTGGTGTGCACGAGTACGTTAGCATGGGGTGTGAATCTTCCAGCTCATCTTGTGATAATTAAGGTGAGAGGAAACCTTGTATCTTGTTAGTGGAACACACTTTTCATTTCTTTCATCTGGTACATGGCCACCATGCATTACTGCCGTAGCTTTTTATCACTGAATCCTGCACTACCTCTGCCACATTCTGAACTCGTATGATGCTCATATAACAAATTTTCCTGGAATCTTCATTCTAGTTTTACAAACATATATTTTGCTGAATGAAGAGGTGTACTTGGAAATGAAAACCCTCAATGATATTGATGTTTTTGTAATCGCACATGATTTGCTATTTCTTGATCTTAAGTACTCTGAAATTGTGAGTGCTTTATCCTTCTAGCCTCTTCTTTCTTCTGCCTAGCTGTGAATATATACATATAGCACAAACCTCCTATTTCCAGTGTTAAAAGCAATATTCTTTTCAAATGCAGGGAACAGAATATTACGATGGAAAAGCAAAGCGTTATGTTGATTTCCCAATCACCGATATCTTACAAATGATGGGCCGTGCTGGCCGGCCGCAGTACGATCAACACGGGAAAGCAGTTATTCTGGTTCATGAACCTAAGAAGAGCTTCTATAAAAAGGTCAAAGAGTTTTCCTGTAAGACACACACACACAGATATATATATATATATTCTACTCTCTCTCTCTCTCTCTCTCTCTCTCTCTCTCTCTATATATATATATATATATATATATATATTATATGTGTAAAAATTGACTATTCAGGTTGTTGATGTAATAAGTGGTCTTCTCCTTTGCAGTTCCTCTATGAACCTTTTCCAGTTGAAAGTAGTCTGAGGGAGCAGCTACATGACCACATCAATGCTGAGATAGTTTCTGGAACAATCTCTCATAAAGAGGATGCTGTGCATTATCTCACTTGGACTTACTTATTTCGGAGACTGGTAATTTGGTGCTATCTTTAAACATGATGTATATTGTGCGGTGTGCTGGCTTTGTGTTTATTTACTCCATACATTCCATCCAAAGGTCTGTCTTTACTTGTCAGGACGTTCCCCACTCAAACTGTGCTAATGTGAAAATAAATCTTGTCTTTTCATCCACATTCCAAATTTTAATCCTTATATGTGAAATAACAAGCTTGGTGCTATAAATGATTTTATTATACGGCGAATTCCAATGGGATTAATCTATATCTTAAATATTTTACTTTCTAAATGTGGTTTCTTTCACTGATAGGGAGGGAACAATTTTTAGCACTTTTTCATAAAAACCGTGCACTGAAGAATCTTCTCTGTTTATTACCTTTGTGTTGAAGCATATCATCATGGCTTATGTTTAGCCTTTTCACTTATGTTCACTAGTAGTATAAGGGGACATGTCGCCACGTGAATTGTGTCAAAATAATTGTAGTTCAACTAAAGGAATGGCAGAGAAACAGATAAACTTTTAGTTCTGATCTAATACGAGAAAAAACATATTATGTCGTATCTTTTGAAGCCGCTAGGAAAAGAATTGAACTCCTTCATCCTGATATGAATGTCCATTTTTGATAAAAGTTTTGTCTTAAAATGAGTGTTGTTTTCTTGTGTAGACTTAATTCACTTTTTCTACCCATCATGTTTGCGTCCACTTACAATGCAGTTATATTGCTACTAAGGGTGAGTATGTACGTGCGCAACTAATATTGCTTATGCATCAACTTTCTTTCGTCGTATGAATGAATATGAGGTGAATTTTGCCTTGAGAATTAGGGAAATCGGGAAAGCTTTTGGTCCTGATGGAATACCCATTGAGGTATGGAAATGCTAGGTGACATAGGGATGTCTTAGCTAGTTAAGCTATTTAATAAAATTATGATGAGAAAGAAAATGCCAGATGAGTGGAGAAGGAGCATCATAGTATCAATACACAAACATAAAGGTTGCACGAATTGTAGAGGTATTAAACTAATGAGTTATACAATGAAGCATTGAGAGAGAATAGTTGAAAGTAGACTAAGGAGGGAGAGATGGATCGTTTTAGGAAGGGAAAAAAAGTTCCGCACATGTTCTCTATTGACTTAGAGAATACATACGATAGAGTTTCTATAGAGGTAATTCGGTCGGTCCTCGAAAAGAAAGGGGTGAAAGTGAGATATATTGATTTTATTAATGATATCTATGATGAGGCATCCACGTTAGTTAGAACTACGAGAGGAGAGATATGCAAGTTTCCTATCCCTATAGGACTACACCAAGGATCGACTTTAAGCCCGTATCTTACATCTACAAGATGATATACCTTGGTGCATGCTATTTGCCGATGACATTGTCCTTGTCGATGAACAAAGAATGGGGTTTATGATATGTTAGAAAAATAGAGAGAAGCTTTAGAAGTCAAAGGGTTTAAATCAAGGAGTAAAAAAAATAGAGTATATAACTTGCAACTTTTGGTAAGAGGAGTACTAATGAAGTGAAAGTTAAGTTTGATGGAAAAGAAATGCATCAAAAGCAAACATTTTGGTACCTAGGATCAATCATTAATCAAGATGGAGAGGTTGAAGAGAAAGTTAGTCATAGAATAAAATCAGGTTGGATGAATGGAAGAGTGCATCTGAAGTGTTATGTGATTAATGTATGCCACTAAAGCTAAAGGGAAAAGCCTGTGCTGTTGTACGGAACCGAATGTTGGGCTACTAGGAAGGAACATGCTAACAAGATGTGTGTAGCGGAAATGCGAATGCTTAGATGGATGTGGTGTAAAACTAGAAAAGATAAGATTCGTAACGAACAAATATGAGAAACGGTAGAAGTAGCTCGTAATGTAGAGAAAATGAGAGAGAACCATGGAAGAAGGTTGGTCATGTATAACGTAGGCCCCTTAGTGCTCCAATTAGGAAGTGTGATGATATTAGTTTTAATCAAGCTAGAGGTAGGGGTAGCCCAACATTAACATGAACATCAACAATACAGAAAGACATGAAAGATTGTGATTTGTATGGTGACTTGGCACTCAATCGCGTGGAATGGTGGAAAATGATTCATGTAACCGAAATTGCCATGGTGACTTGGCACTCGATCGCGTGATTTGTATGGTGACTTGGCACTCGATCGCGTGGAATTGGATTAAGGCTTTGTTGTTGTTTGTCAACTTTCTTAGTTTATGTTAAAAACTCAAAATGTACATTTATTTTGTGATGGATGGAGTATAGATTTCATGTAACAGCCATCTTCATTTATTTTGTCGTCTACATTTATTTTGAAATGTATTTCTGAACCATTAAATGTAATTCGGGACCCCCTCAAAGTTAATAAAATAAAATGTAAAAAAGCAGAACACTGCAGGCTCCATAAGTGCATTTCAGTAGAAGATCAAACCCAATTGTACTTTCTCTTAGTTGTATCAGCTTGTTTTCATTGTATTTTGTAGTATATAATTTTGGCCTTAGGATTTACTGTTTCACTGATTACATTATTATCAATGTGGCAGACAGTTAACCCTGCTTACTATGGCTTGGAGAATACTGACCCTGGAAGTATAAGTTCTTACCTATCAAGGTAATTGCATAGCTAGATGAACTGATTGAACGCCATTCGTTCTCGTGGGTGATTTTCCTTGGATCAATTCTGCATTCATGTTTTATGACAATATTTTTTGACAGCTTAGTGCAGGATACATTTGAGGATTTGGAAGACAGTGGTTGTATCAAAATAAACGAAGAAAATGTGGAACCTTTGATGTTGGGCTCAGTAGCTTCTCAATATTACCTTAAATACCTGACAATATCTATGTTTGCGTCCAATATAGGCCCAGATACATCTCTTGAAGTAAGTAACCTACACTAAATATGTCCGTCGTTTTTTTTATATTTTCCAGTAAATTCCGCACTTTGTATTATCTTTCTATGCTCATTCTTAGAATTTGGGGAACTTTCTACTAGGTATTCCTTCATATACTATCTGGTGCTTCAGAATACGATGAGCTACCTGTGAGACACAATGAGGTATTTTATATTTAGCATAGCCTCACCTTTGTATTCATTTGTTTTTTGTGGATTTCTATGAGAGCAATGGTATGGCAGCTTTTGACAAAAATGGAATAATAAGCACTTCATGATCCAAATGGTTTTATGGCGTGGGAAGTTATCCTTCTGGGGAACTAATGGTGGCTGGTGAGACCCCCATGGTTCATAGGTGGGAGAGAACCAAAATTTTCTGTGCTGAGCATGTGTGTATCAAGGGTGTGGGGTTCACCTGGGTTGAGCTGCCGGATTCTGATAAGGTTATGGAGTAGGACCGTAGATATGACTCTGAGATTGAAGTACTTCTGGATGTGCTTCAGGATCACATTCATTGGCCACTCCGCATTTTGTCCGTGGCTGAAGGTTTTTTCTTCTCACTTGGGCTAAATGACAAGCATGTGGATACCTTGAAAGAATGCAGGTGTGAGGCTACCATTGATACTTTGTTTCTTTCAGTAGGTGAAAAGCTATGTGGTTCTGCAGAAGTACTCAGTGCTAGCCGCTAGTCAATTTCTGAATATATCCTTCTAAGGGTGCTACTTTGGCTATCTCTTAATATTTTTTTTCACAAGTCATTGGCTTGTTTCTTCTGCTAAATAACTTTCCCACTCTCTGAAAGAGTTTCTGTTGTTGTTGGTCTTTATGGAGTCTGGTGTAGTCTTGTTTAGGAATTCAATGTAATAACACTGAGTAAGAAAATTGGAGATTTCATTCAATATTCTGACCATAGAGATATTCCTCTTTCTAGTGCTCAGGTTCCTGGAGTGCCTCCTTTAGTGGCTGCCCCCAATTATACTCGTATGATTCTATCTCGTACGCGTGGAAAGATAGATGCCTTCCTGATTTCAGGTTAGGACACTAGTGATAGGCTGGTGTCGGTTTATTTCACTATTCTGAGAGCCACTCAATGCACTAACCCTCTCACCGTTTTTGACAACATCTAGCTGTCTCTCCTGGTGTTTTAGCAATTGGTATTTGGAGATAAATGAGCATCAGGTTCAGGGGGGTTTCCAGGTTAGCAATAATACGATTCTTCAGGGCCAGAAGATCTACTTATGGTGCTGAAAATGACAAGATGCATTTAAAGAGAAGAATAGCGGAACCTCAATGAAGGTGCATTGGCGAGGAGGAAGAGAAAAAAAGGAGATTCTTTTTAGTAGTGGATATAAAATGGATAAGAAAACCTCAGAGGGAAACCTAACTCTAAGTTGTCTAGCTTGTTGTAACCCGCCAAAGGGTTCATAAGTGTTGTACTACTATTAAGAGCTAGACTTGCATGGTATGAAAAGCTAATTGCTTGCATCTGCTGTTTCCGATGTTTGCAATTTTAGTTTCCTGAAGTATCTAAAGTTTTGACAAGTTATGATATCTGCAATGTGGTGTCATAAATTATGATTTCTACATTTTGCAATGTGGTTTTGTTTATTGTTCACTTTCTCTTACATTTGCTGTAGGAAAATCACAATGAAGCACTGTCTCAGAGAGTTCCCTATGCAGTGGACAAGAACCGCCTAGATGATCCACATGTTAAAGCAAATTTACTTTTTCAGGTAAGGATCAGCATTGTTCCTCTACATCAACAGTTCCTTGGAACTATATTTTATTCTTCATTGTTTATTTGACATTTCCTCCTCTTCATTGTTAAACTTTTCTAACCATAGATAATGACTTAGTGCAGGCATATTTTTCTCAACTAGAATTGCCTATCAGTGATTATAACACAGACCTGAAGTCAGTATTGGATCAGAGTATACGTGTCATTCAGGCCATGATAGATATATGTGCAAATAGTGGATGGCTTTCAAGTTCCATTGCCTGTATGCGTCTTCTGCAGATGGTCATGCAGGTATTCCTCACTGTATATACATTTTTCTTTCTACAAGCAGTATCCCCTCCTCTTCCCTAATGGGGTGTCAGGGGCTCAAGTCCTTTAGGGACAAGGGAGAAACTATTATCTTGTTGAAGATATCTCCTTCCTATTGCTTTGGGCTTCACGCCCTCTTCGTTGCTTTAGGCTTTAAGTCATCCCCTCCAACCTTTAAAAAAAATAAGAAGGTTGGAACTACTTGTTATAATTGTTTTCTGTTTCCTGACATTTGTTGCTTTGAGAATGTTATTTATTCTTCAGATAGCATTTTCCCAGTTTATAGATGTATGAATTTTTGTTAAGGAATAAATGAACAGTGACTATTACTGCATAAGCTTGAAAAAGACCACACCAATGTGTACCTGATTCCCTCAGGATACTTAAGTTGCAAAATTAATTGCTAGAAATAATATAAAAAAAATATAAGATTTTTTTTTATTAAGTAATAAGTAAACAGTTAAATATATCTGCATAAGCTTGAAAAATACCACAACAAGATAAGCATGTGTTTCCCATTCCCTTGGGATTCATGAGTTTGCAAATTATTGCTAGAAATAATATAAACAAATGTGTTCATGCCTTATTTAATTTGATACTATCTGTTCTTTTATATGTTACTATAATCCTCTTGAAGCGGGACGGAGGGAGTAACAAAATGGAAAGTGTACCTCTTGAAGCGGGACAGAGGGAGTAACAATATTTACTGACATCAAGGAAAATAGTATCTAATTCGCAACTGTTAAGAGCTTTGGGAATACTAATTGTTGGTTATCAATAGCCGAAAGAAAAAGGATGGCCTACACCACTCTCCTTATGATTATAATGTAACTCTATCGTCCACGAAAGAAAGGAAACTGGTGAAAATACTTGTCCAATTGCAATCAGAATTAAAGAAACAGGTGAAAATACTTGCCCAACTGCACTCAAAATTGAAGAGAAACGAGAAAAATTAAAGGATTACTCTTCGCTGGGTAGGGCCTTCTTGGTTCCACACTTAAAAGTGTTGGCTAAGCTATGGGTAACTCTACCAAAAACTACAACATTATAATGAATGTCCTTAGGTTTGCTTCTCTTAACAAGTAGAAATGATTTTCTTTGTACAATCATTTCTGCTTAGTATTTTAGATTTCCATTACGGTACATATTAGATTCTATTATCTCAACATTACTCAAAAGTTGGAGGTGCACCAGGACAGTTTCACCACCATCAACTGAGGAGTACTCTTAGAATTTCCTTTGGCTCTCTCCTCAATTTTCTATCCATGAGAAGCATATGGCTTCTATTAGGTTTGTTGAACAGGTTGATGCTCTTCTCTTTGGACCTACTTTAAATGTTTCGTTTTTTTTTTCCAGGGTTTATGGTTTGAGAGGGACTCTCCCCTATGGATGCTGCCATGCATGACTGATGAACTTATCAGTACATTACACACAGAAGGGATTTCACATGTACATCAACTCTTTGACCTTCCTAAAGTGACTTTGCAGGCTATGGTTGGAAATTCAAGTGCTTCAAAAATACATCAGGTGGGAGTAGCTATCTATGATGGATGCATGCGTATAACGTTTACTATTAGTTATCTGCAGATTTGCTTTGAGAAATAAAGTTGTGTCAAAATTTATATCTGGTAAATGTGTTTCCTTTCAAGGATTGCTTACACATACTAGTTCAGGAGATGAAGTCCTAGATATACCAAGAGTTCATTGTGTAGATTCGTATATTTGATGGAATATGTCACAATGGTAGAAATTGCCAGACTTTGCATTCTTAAGACAGTTGAACTCACAGACATATGTTGGCGCAGGCAAACACTCAACATGCACGAACACGCTACTTTTCAAAATTTCATTAGTTTTGTTTGTGTTGTTTTTCCTTCAAAGGACACAGATTTGAATTTGTTAAAAATACTGACCAACACTCAGAAACACGGAAACTTTGTATAATAATTAGAGATATAAATTGCATAATTCATGGAAAATCATGGTTTATGCATTTAGTATCATGCATTTGGTGGTGAAGCTATGATAATTTTTAACATTTTATGTAGACTATGAGTGCAATGTGTTGCTTTAGAGGAGCAATAGGAGTACCTACTATTGGAGATTATTGAGTAGGAGTCAACCATGGATGATGTGGTGGTAGTTTCAACTGTATCAATATCAAATAATGCTATTTCATATCGTGCATGGGTGGTCAAAAGAACATTCCAAACCGTCATTGGATTGTTAATTGCCTCATAGCTGGTGCTTTTTGCTAAATCTTGTGCTGTTGGCTGCTGTAGCTTTGATATTTTAAGTGAAAGCATAACATCAATTATGTCGATATATGAAAGTGTCTACAAATTCCTTCTTGAACTGGAAAGTGACGGAAGTTGTCTATCTCAACCCCCACTTAGGCGATGTCTGGCTCAGCAAGTCACAAAGCAGCAGCGTTTCACTGAATTTGAATCTTCTTAACAAAACCTCCATCCACCAAATGGAGGCATGGAAAAGTAAATTTTTTTCGTTCTAGGCACCGAACAAGCTCACAAGAAAAAGTTTGCATTCTAAAAAGCGACATTACAAATCTGTGCTTTTAAGACGCTGGATGTGACCTCTGTGCATGCTGTATATTGGACTTTGCTTATGAGTGGATATTTATTATATAAAAGTCGAACTGCGATTTTAGAGTACTAGTAATCTGCCAGCTTGTATCTTCTCTTTTGAGGTCGGCATCAAACTGATATAGTAGCTATGCTGTCTCATTTCTTACTAGTATTCTGCCAGCTTGTATCTTCTCTTTAGAGGTCAGCAACAAACTGATATGGTAGCCATGCTGTCTCATTTCTTAGGATCTACAGCATTTTCCTCGTGTGGAAGTGAGACTAAAGATTCAAAGCAAGGGTTCTGATAGCGAGATGTCCCCAAGTCTAAACATTAGATTGGAAAAATTGAACTCCCGCCGGAAAACAAGAGCTTTTACCCCTCGATTCCCAAAGGTACAAGTTTCATCATTAGTACATACAAATAATAACTTGGTCGTCTGGCGCTAGATTAGGAATATTCCTCTGGTAGTTGGTCAATAGAACCAAGTTTGATGTTCTCTATTCACAGATCAAAGATGAAGCATGGTGGTTGGTTCTTGGTAACACTTTGACCTCCGAACTATATGCCCTGAAGAGGATTTCATTCTCCGACCGGTTGGTTACCCATATGGAGTTACCATCAGATACAACTAAGTTCCAGGTT
>JAOTQG010098939.1:0-13544 GCA_025631175.1 Iris virginica
CTCGTGCCCGAGCCGTGCCCTCGGGCACGGGCATTTACTAGTGATTTGATATGGGCGGACCTAGGCCATTTTGAATAATGTAAAAATTAATTATAATTTATCGATTTTTTTTTTGTCAAAGTTTTGTTTTTGAATTTTTTTGTGGCCGTGTCGTGTGATGTTCCAAACCGACGTGCAGAAAAAGAATACTTTACTCAAATACGCCCAATCACAGACAATTTTACTTTTCTGTCTATCAAAACCGTCTTCCTGATTATCGAGCTCAAGTTGGTAAATACTTGGAGCTAATAACGCTCATTTTTTTTCGAATATACATAAAGATTCTAAATTATATACATATATGAATATGAAATGTACATAAGATATATTATTATCATATTCATAATTATTATGTACATTTTATATTCATATTATGTACATAATTATTAATTCCTTAATTACATTTGAAAAAAAAAAAAAAACAATTCTAGCACAAGCGCCTAAACGCTCGGTATAAATCGCGGACGATTCCAAACAAGTTTTACTTTCCGGTCGCTTGACAAAAATTTTCAAAATCCGATCCAAAGTCATCACCAATTGTATTTTGAAAATATGGCGCCGAAAAAATAAAATTGAATTAGGGAAGAGAGAGAGAGAGCAATACGACCTGAACTCGGCTCTAATCAGTCCTCACCGATTCAACAATGTCTACCGCCTTCATCGCTGTTCAATGTTGCCAATGCTCCACCATGCAGGTATCATTATCAATCCGTCCACAGATCTCTCTCTCTCTCTCTCTCTCTCTCAAATTGTTGAATTTTGAGCAGCATTTATGTACTCCAATATTATTATTTGATTTCAGGTGAAGCAGAAGAAGAAGAGCAGCAACAAATGGAGCTGCGTGGTCTGCAACGAGAAGCAATCGGTCCGGAAGGTGTTCGCTCAAGGATTCATGGCCAAAGACGTTCGCAAATACGTTCAGACCTTCAACATGTCTCGTCAATTCGCCGAACAACTCTCCGACCAACAGCAAACCCTAGCAGCTTCTCCGGAACCGGAAGATATCATGGACGTTGTCCAATTCAATCAGAAAAAGAAACGTACGGACTGGAGCGAGTACATTGATTATGAGAAGGATGTCGAGATCGAAGATGTTTCAGGTTTTGCAATTACTGTTTTGTTAATTTGAGCACTTACGCTACGTACACTGCTACGCTTAGAAGCTAGGTTTCGGTAATTGAATTTATTTGATTGTATCGATGGTGTGCAGAGGATGTTTTTGAGCCGAATATTGTAACTGAATTGCCGAAAGCATTGTTCAAGAAGCCGAAATTGAGTAACTCTGTTGGCAATTTAGATACTGAGGATGGTGAAAAACCTATTACACCGGTCTTCAGAAAGAGGAATGCTGGTACTGGTGTTATGATCAAATTTTCTGCATTTGATTTCCGTTGATTATGACAATTTGGGCACCTTTATGACATGTTGCTCGGACTTTGTTTTGTTTGCATTGGGCTGTATTTAATTTGCCTATATTTTGGTAGGCAAGGAGACAAGCACAAGTAGAGGAGGGGCATTGAGGAAAGATGCTTTTGATTGGAGTGATTGCAAAAGGAAAGCTGTTCAAAATTTTGGCAACAAAAAGCCACTGAAATCTCAACCCTCGACAGCTAGAGCAGTTTCCAAATGGAGTGACCATATGATCCCAGCAAAAGATGATGAGGAAGACAATTTCGCGAACAAGGGTACATGGAAAAATGAGTCATCGATGGTCAAAGGGGCTTCAAGATGGAATGAATTCATTACAGACGAAGATGATTTGTTGCTTGAAAGAGGGAAAGAGTTAGGAGATAGGATGGGTCGGTGGAACAAAACTGCTGCTTTTGAGACAACAATCGATGCCCAGATAGTAGAAGATGATATACACCCTGATTTTCTATGAACCTTCTTTCGCATGCTAGTTGTGCTATAAGCGTAGTAGTTAATGTAACCTGAAAATATGCGTTCTTTGGTTGTAAGTTGTAAACATTGCCAATGTTGGGGCAGCAATATGAAGGTGAAAGAAAATGTTTGCCATCAATATGGTAGGGATCATTAAAACACCTCTAGAAGTCAGGTTCTGGTGTTGGTTATCCGTTTACTTAAGTGACCCCATAAGCTTTTGTTTCCATAAATACAATTCTGTCGTCACTGCGTGAAATATTTCCTTGTTAGCGTGCAACTTCCCCATGCTTTACGTGCTTAAATAATATGATCTGGGATGCTGTGTTATATGGTTTGTGAACTCTGCAATACATTAGTATGACAGGAAATCCATTTATTCATCTTCCTTTTGTTAAATCTCATGACAACCCTCTCTGGTTTGCTACAAAGGCAACTGGACTGACTTGTACTGGTCTCAAGGCTATGCAAATGGCATTGACTTTGGAGCCGAGGACTCTCCAAATGCATTACTACAGAAAGTACATGCAACGGCAGTGACTACCTTTTTTCCGGTAATGGAGGAGGATTATAGTTACTAGTCTAAAGGTGTGCTTCGAAAATGATGTTGACTTTCAAGCGAAGGGTTCTCCCAAAATGAGTCTCTAGGAAAATGCTCAACTGCCCAAAATATTCTCAACTGCCCAAAACAGCCCAATATATTCTCAACTGAGGTGAGGCAGAACTGGTCAGTCCAAGAGAGGGTTCTCTGCATCCGCCTTGTTAGGATCTTTGCCAACACAAATTAAGTGAGACAAGGCAACTAACAGCTGATTTTGTGCTTTCCAAATTAAGTGAGACAAGGCAACTAACAACTGGTGTCCAAGTTTTAGTTATAAATATATGTCCCAATTTACAGACACCCACCTTTGTTTTAACCGTTTGGTAAAAACTTCTGAGGTTTCAGTTGCATTGCATAGTATAATCAGATGAAAAGGAAAACTCTATCACAGCTGCGCTACAGGTGCCGGTAAAGTGGCGGTACAGCGCAGCTCAAATCCCAGCTTGAAAAAATAAAGGATTTCGAATGATCTTGTAGCGAGGAAGAGATTTTCCGGGTTTTGCTGCAACTTGGGCACAACAATTATCTATATAAACACACCAAGCAACTGCCACAGAGAAGAATATAAAAGGCTCAAGCAAATATTGAAAGAAAACTTCTTCATTTATCAAACTAAAAAGCAAAACAGCATTGGTCTTTAAGACAAAACAAAATTCAAAAAAGAACTTGCTACTCCCTAACCTTAGAAAAAAACTGACTGCAAACCTAAAACAAATATCCTAGCAAAATCAAGTGTCCTCTCAAAAACCCCTCCATACTAAGTCAGAAACCAAAAATAAATAATCATCGTCAATCAAAACTTGCACCACCGACCATTGTCCAAATAACGCGTCCAGAGAGAGACTCGGTATGTTTTCTAACCCACAGAAGATAACATTCCCTGCTTCACTCGGTCAAGGAAAGCGAGCCAAGCTGATCGCCTACTTCTGCACCTGAAGTCGCTAAACGAAGCACATCCATGGCCTCAGCAACTTTCTTCTTCAGAGCATCTGGAGATTCAATTAGATGGAGCACCTCAGTTTGGTCCATCTCGAGCAGCATGCCAGTAACCTTTCCAGCATGCTCACGCTCAAGACGCTCCACGAGCGGATATAGTTGCTCTCCAAGAAGCTGTAATTTCACCAAAAGAGTAAACAACTCGTATACTTATTAAATACTCAATGAAAACTTAAATAACCTTCATAGATATAGGATATAGGCTAACTAGGAAAGTGGGACAGCAATTTCAACACAATAGACAACGGCAAGACATACCATGCGCTGCATTTCTGGATTGGCAGAAGCTAGAGTAGAAGCAAGCGTTTGCATGTTACGTGGAACATCAACTACTACTGCAGGCATTCCGGAAACATCAAGAGGCACTGGTACCACTTGACCCATAGGAGCTGGAGAAACCAAAGGTGGGTCCCCTGCATTTCGCCCATTAGCCATGTATCTGCTATAACCTTGATTTGAGTTGCGATGCATCATCTACATTAAAAAATGCACCTCCCACTGTTAAAATAGGGCCCACAATGGTATAACCCAGGTATGCAAAGAAGAAGAGAAATGCACCTGCGGCTGCATCTGTTGAGCATTTGCTGGTCTCCTTGCACCCACTCGAGGTCCAGGTTGTCCTTGCCTTTGAAGCTGATATGGCATAAGGAAATTTGGAGCCATACCTGGGCGCATACCAGGCAATAGTGGCTGCTGGAAACCAAACCCAGCTGGCTGAGGGGATAAGATCCCTGGGGCCCCTTGACCAAAATAAAGTGGTTGAGGGGCAATCCTAGGTGCTCCAGGGTGGAACCCAGGCACTCCTGATGGCACAGGCGCAGGTGCTCTTGCTTGAGCAAATTGTGCCTGAACAAAGTAATAATAGACATAATTGAAGGATGTAACATAATTTGGGGCTAATTATTATTTTGTTAGAAGAATGGAGAAAAGGCAACCTGTAGACGAGCTCTTCTTTCGTCTTTACGCTGTGCCACAGCAACATATAAAGGTTTCCTTCCAACCATCTTCCCATTCATCGCACTCAACTGGTTGGGAATTGGATATGAAACAACATATAAGGAGTGGTGGAAGATTATGAGAATCATAAATGGAAGTAATAAAAACGCTACTTACAGCCTTCGTAGCTTCCTCAGGGGAAGAAAAGGCCACAAAACCAGAACCCTTGCTCACTCCTTGCGGATCAACCATGACCTGTAATGTAAATTTGTAAGTAAACGAAGAATAGAGTATTGCTATTAAACTGAAAATGGAAATGACAAGGACGATCCAAAAAAGAAGTTTTGAGTTTTAACCATTCTTACCTTGCAAGATGTTACATTTCCAAACTCAGAGAATATCTCCTTCAACTTCTCATCATTTATGCTTTCATCGAGATTTTTCATATACAAATTAGCACCCTGTAGTTTTTCAAATCTACTGTTTCTCTCCTGCTCAAATTTGGCTTTCAGCTCTGCCTCCCTTTCAGATTTCCTTTGAGCCCTCGACACATACAAAACCTTGTCATCGCTGGTGGAGGAGCCATTCAAGTTTTCAACTGCAGTTGCCGCAGCATCTGGTTCCTGGAAATTGACAAACCCAAAGCACCTTGACTTTCCATTTGAATCTTTCATGACAACAGCACTGGTGATAGTACCATACTTTCCAAAAAAAATCGCAAGGTCCTCATCAGTGGTTGTTTCAGAAAGGTTTTTCACATAAACGTTAGTAAACTTTGGCGACCCATTCGCTCGACTCCTCTCTTGTTGACGAACAAAAAGGCCAACATAAACCTGTTTATCATTTATCAACATTCCATTCAATTGTCTGATTGCATTTTGTGCAGCTTCATCCTGATCAAACTGTACAAACCCATATCCTTTCGATTGACCGTTGCTGTCAACAGCTACCTTGCAAGACAGCACCGTACCAAAGGCAGCAAATGTGTCATGCAATGCCTTGTTATCTATCGATGCATCCAAGTTCTTGATGAATACATTAGCATATCCGCTTTTTCTAATACTAGGATCTCGATGTGAAAACATGATCCTAATTGGCTTCCCATTAATAGGTGTGAAGTTCAAAGCATCCCTCGCATTAGCAGCTGCAGAAAGAACAAGAGCAAAACCATCAGGTCAAGACTTAACTAATGTATCTTTCTTTACTCCATCCCACAACATTCTTACCTGCAGCACCCTCTAGCCATGAACAAAAAGGAGACCAATTTCAACAAATATTTCAAAAAAACAGCATAGATACATGGCCTTTTCTCCACAAGAAAAGCGATCTACTCAACAAAGTTATTAAATAATTCATCATACAATTCTACCATCAGCAACTACATGCAGCCCAACATACACATTCCAAAACTCAACCAATCTTTTGCTCATAGTAATACTATCCAATGCTATTTCATAAATTTTTCTAGATCTCCCCTCCGTATGTCCCATTTTCGAGTACAGTTGCTCAGCACTAGCTTCTTGTCAAAATAGTGGGCATAAATGCATCAACAAGACATAGAAAACTAAGCCAGAAAGCCCAAAATCCAAATAAATCAATACCAACTTCTTTTTCTTAAAAAAAAAAAAAAAAAAAAAAAAAAAAACTTAAATGGTGTCAGAATGTCAGATATCAAGAAACCCATTAAGCCATAATTTATCACAACAAAAACAAATCTCCAGATTTAACAGTCTAACAAACACTGCAAAATAGAAAATACTAAAAAAATCACAACTTTTTTATGTATCAATCATTAAAAAATAGTTTAAAAAAACACACATTAAACAGAAGAATAATGACGGCATTAGTATGCTATGAGTAACTAACCATCCTGAGGATTACTGAAATTGACATAGCCATAACCGAGGGAGGACTTCTTGTCCTGATCGCGGCAAACCCTAACAGTGACGACTTGCGCCACCTGATTGAAGAGATCGTACAATTGCCCTTCGTTCACATTACCCTCCAGATCCCCCACGTACAGCGACGCATTCCCGAACCCTCCCACCACCGCATTACTCCCGCTCCCGGCCGCCGGCGTCACTGGTGGCGTCGCCGACACCGCAAGAGCCGCCACGGCCGGAGACACTACCTGTGGTGGTAGCCCCATCGCCGCCATTACAAGTTATGATCAATTAAGATGAATAATTTAATGAATTTAATAATGAATAAATTTTAACGAATGTAATAGGAGAGATCAATGATCGTTAGGGTTAGGGTTGAAGATTATTGGATTTAATTAAGGAAAGTAATCATGGATCATGGGTAGTGGTGAGTGATAAAAATTTAAGGTTTTATTTTTTTTTTGGGATTTTATTTAGGTTTTTGTTTTTTTGGTTTTCAAGGAAAACAGAGTATGGGGAGGCAAAACAGAGAAGGAAATAGAATTGGGGGAGAGGCCAGTGTATTTATACTCCACTGTGTGTATGTGTGCGTGTGTGTGTGGGGCCCGAGAGAGAGCTTTTTTGAGAGAGAAAGTGAACCGGTTCGTTGGTTTGTTTTGTTTGATGATACGGAAGCAGCAGCGTTTGGGAATGTGCACGTGTGGTGTGGATGATGACGTGGCTGGGCGTTGACGGGTCTTTACAGCTCGTGCTTTTCTAGCGCTTTTTCGCTTTGATTGACCCAAGCCACTGACCCGGACCCGTGAGACATTTTAAGATTGTTGTTATGACAAAAAAAAAAGTTCACACTTTCTAATGAGTAGTAGTGATATTTGAATTCCTGCCCATGAAATCTTATACATGTATGATTATATATGCCTAAAATTGAGTTTCAAATTTCTTTACTTTTTCTTTTTTTTTTGGATTAATTAGTAGTACTTTCATACGTCTGAATAGTTGGAATAATTAACACCGTATCATATATAAAATGGGGAACCAATGGGTGGCTCAGTGGTAGAGTCGAGTTTTACATGTCTCAGGTTCGATCCCTTTTTATGCCCCCTTAGGGCAAAAAATATTTATATATCATATACAAAATGTGATTATATATCACTCGTACTGAAATATTTTTGAGTAATTTTCCGATGTGTAAGAGAAATTGAATGACAGATTGACAATGCAAGATTTCAATGAAATACTTTGGAGTTCGAAAATGTCATCGGATCGTACCGAGCACATTCAAATAAGATTCAACGGATTAATTATAAATTAATTAAGTGCAATCTCGATTGCATGAATATTTTTTTTAAAAAAATATTCATTTAATAGCCAAAAGCTAAATTGACAAAATAAAATGTAGTTTGCGCACTTTTAAAATCTTCTGTAAATTTATAGAATCATATCCTAATTTTGGTTGGAGAATAATTTGACTCATAACATGGAATGGTTATGGGAGAATAATATCTCCAAAACATGGCATGCAAAGTAATTAATATCCTTTCCAGGATTACATATTTGGCATGACAGGATTCATATACTCCCTCCATTTCAAAATAGGTGACCTTTTAGCAAGAAAATTCTGTTCCAAAATAATTGTCACTTTAGAATTTCTAGGCTTCTTTTACCTCTACTTTCCTAAATTGTCCTTCTATTTTTCCAACTACCCATAATCATTAATTACATTTATCTCTTCTATTAACATTAAAGAGAGACGGGGGAACCAAGGGGTGGCTCAGTGGTAGAGCCGAGCTTTACAGTATGTAAGGTCTCAGGTTCGATCCCTTCTCATGCCTAAATGTATAATATTTCTTAAGATGTGTGCATAAGCTTAAAAGGTCATCTATTTTAAAACGGAGGGAGTATTGTTTATTATATTTGAAACTGGTTAGAGGTTGTCCCTTATAAGCCAATGTCTCCAAATTTCACTGGCCATAAATTGGCACTAAAAGTTTAAACTCTCTCTATTAATTAACGGGGGTACGAAGAATTCAATCGAAGCAACTCAAATAAATCACTTATTAAATATGTTTTTATAATTTTTTTTTAAAAAAAGGTTTGAGGGAAAATAAATTTTACCACAGTTCTTATTATTTAATAAGTAGGACTTAAGCCAAAAAGATATCGTCAAACATATATAATATTTTCTCGATTTATCTCTGACAAAATTTGAGCTTCTAACATTTCGTTAAAAAAGTGAAGCAAATACTGCTAGATCAAGTGATCAATGACGAGCACTTATTAGTTAAATTAGTAACTTTGATTATACTTATATTATATTGAAATTAACATGTTAGTTGATAATTGTCATTTTATACAGGTATCCATGGCCTCTCTAATTGTTCATACAAAAAGATCATATTCATAACAACATGATTTAAAGCCTATAGGATAGAAATGGAGAATTCAATACAAAAATATGACGTAAATAAAAGAGTACACAAGAGATTTACGTGATTAGATCAATCATCAGTCTATCTTTACGAAGAGTCAACAACTTTACTAAGTCGAGAATAATAAAGTATAAAATTTTCTCGTGTTTATAACCAACACAAAATTCATTATCCACCTGGATAAATCCTTTGTATACCCACTCAAAATCTAGTGAAATTTTATACTCTTTCATTTCTATTGCTCTCTCCCCCTTCACTGAACTATTATTGTCTCACCATAATATCTGAACTTCTTCCTTTAAGGTGTATCCAATCATGAATGACCATCTCAATCCCATTTATACTAGGAAGATTGACCCTTAATACACCTCAAGAAAACTCAGATTCATTATCTCTTCACCAAGTATAATGTACATTTGGAAACATACACCACCAATTAAATGTATCACATGATAAATGTTCATCAATCAAATATATTGTAACTCATGATTCATGCATCAAGTCAGTCACATATATTACTTATCATTGAAAAGATGAATACCAACCGTTGATGTTGTAACTCAACTCATAACTAATATCAAGCTTATTCAAACCTTTTATCAAACAGGTCGTTTATTTTAACGAGTCAATCTTGATAAATCTATCTTAAAATTTGTTCAAGTTCAAATCAATCTTGGTCATAAATTAAAAAAAAAAAAAAAATTGAACCAAACTTGAACATATATATAGCCTTGATCGGCTCGACTTATTTTAAGACCTATCAGGACCAAAATGAAAAAGAGAAAAATAAAAAAATAAGTACTCCGTACTTAATTTCCCCAAAAAAATTGCAACCATAACCATCTAATAAAAAAGGGGAAAAAGGTAATCACCCCTTCATAGCCCTACTCTTCACCTTCGTAAATTGACGTGGAAAATGCCGGGGACCGTAAATTGTTGTGAAAAATGTTAACGCTAATGAATGATTTAAAAAGTCAACGAGAGATTAAGAGGAGGAGGTAATGAGACCAATAAAATGAAAAAAAAAAAAAAAAACTACAAAACGAGAATGAAGAAACTGCGAATGAAAAAGATTATGCAAGTGAGAATGAAAGGGTAGTAGGATTGGGTTCTCTCCCTAGTGAGATCGAATAATAATAATAATAATAATAATAATAATAATAATAATAATAGTAAGTATACATATATATATTTTTTAAAATATTCCATCAGTCTCCGTTTAAGTTTTTTCTATATGCGCTAAATTTTGTGGATACAAACAAATTGAAAATGGGTCCAAAGAAAATTTGTGAATACAAGTTACTTGTCGTTTTTAATATAGTTTTAATATATAGAAAAGTAAACACTCTTTTTTTGAAATACCCAAATTGAAAAGAATGGACATTCAAATCGGAACGAATGGAGTAATAAATGAAATAGAACGTCAATCTCTTTTTCAAGTGAACTCATGAAATCAAGATCCTAAATAGGTTGCTAACCTAGCAGTTGGACAAAGCCCATTCATTTGGGAGATCTTCGCTCATCTGATCTGAGACCTCCCTCCAAATTGGGAAGAATGAAACACAAAAATGAGTTCCAACTTTCAATGCTAGAACGCTTCAAAAGTAATTAAACCCCTCAAGCCTGCCCTGAAGAAAAGAACATTGATATTAGAACTCACTAGTCCGTCCCAAAGTGAGGATCAAAATTGGTTCTTGATCGGAACAAATTTTGACACTCAATTTGTTTGACCAAGAACAAATTTTAACACTCAAATTTAAGATGAAGGTAGTAATTTCCTAGCACATAATTCAGCAGTTCATACAGCATGTAAATGAATTTGCCAATTGCACCCAAGTTACTTGCAACTGGGCTGAACAAAACCTTGTTTATTGCCTCATTTCCAATTTCACCAATCCCCCAGAAGAAGTCTGAACCAGGGGATTTTACAACAAAAAAAGGCAGGGTGCTCAAACAGGGGTGCATTCTTCTTCAGAGCACCGGGTTCAAACGAGCCCATCATAAATTTTAAATCTTGCAGTTCACAGCACGGGAAACAAAGCAAATAAAGAATGCACAACGAAATCAGCATTCATAACGGAACCATGGTTCGTTCAAACAGCTATTTCAAGCGAAATATCCAGCTTCAATAGCAGTATGACAATACTATTATTGACCAGTAAAAGAATCTTCATTTCTTAGAAGTTACTGACTGACTTCAGAGACAATATAATCTCTTCCAAAAATCTCAAGAAATTGTTACATAGGAAAAAAAAAACACCTCAAAATGAGGTTGTCTTGAGCAAACCCCAAGCTCTAGATGAAGTTTCGAATATCCAAAGACTTCACTGGAACCATTTCCTCATCGTTGAACTCCTCCCTGAAAATTGTAAATCAAAAGTGAGCCCACATTTTAAATATAACAAATCGACCATCAAGACCAGTGTAAAATACTCCCTCTCATCATAAATAAGTGTCCATGATTCCTTTCTATTATGATATTAAAGAAAGGGTCCCTTTCCTTTTAGGGGAAATCAAGAAATATTTATAACCACAAATTGCCTATGGACCCCAGACATAAATCAATTCATTCGTTTATTAAAGTCAAATGAGTTTTCTTAAACAATGTGCTAAGACACTTATTTAAGATTGAAAGGAGTATAGAAGATAATGCAGCTAAAAACAGATAGAACATTATAACATACCTTTTCTTTTGTGTTTCCATTGATTCAAGAACTTCCTTATTCAGTTCTTCCAATTGTGCTTTTGCAATTTTATTTTCCAACTGTTCTTCATATTTGGGCAAGTCTTCCTTGCGAATGCCAAGCCTGAATGATATTAATAAGTAGGTTACATTCAGAAAAACTGGGAACTAAGATTCAATGTACATTATAGCAGGTTAATCTCCAGTAAGATATTGAAACAATATTCTGAGCCCCATTATAGAACAATTCAGTTGCATATTACTAACAGCAATACACTAAGTTCCATGAATTCTCTTGGCAGTAAACCATTGTAGCCCTGTGAAGCTTAGATAATGTTTTATTGAGCCAAGCCAAGGAAACCATGTTTGGTATCAACTAATTTACTTCACGAATCAAAATATAAACAAGCCCCAACACAAGCAATACTTGATCTCAAGTTTAAAAATGGAAAATCTTGAAACATATAAGCACTATATGCAACTATTCGGTGCAACTGTGCAAGCCAAGCTTCACTTCTTTCTATCTCAAAACTAATGACTCAATATCATTTGAGCCGAGTCAAGCTGCAAATAAGATGAACCGGTTCAGCTATCAAACGGCACTACCAAAATGCGGGAGTATGTTATTGTTGTCAAATTCTCCCTTTTTAGTTTTATTTCTCTTGCTTTTCTTTATAATGTAAAGCTTACTTCTGGTTTATCTTCTCAAACTCTGACATGAGAAGAGCCATCCCTTTCTTGTCATCCCTCATAAGAGGCTTCTTAAGTTCTTTCTCAACTTTTTCCAGAGCGTCCATCATCATCGCCTCAGCACCTAGATCATCGGTTAGGCCCCTCCTGCCAATAAGTTTTATGAAATGGAGATGTGAGAAAACGTAACCATGAATGACTTGTTCCTAATCATTAAGGCCACAACTTGAGTAGCCCTAATTTATGAACCTCCAACTAGAAAATGCATGAAAAACACATAAATCATTTCGCTGAAGCCTCAAAAAAACATGACTAATGCAAGCATTCTTCATAACCATAGTCGCATATAGTGTCAACTGAAAAGCCTATGTCCTCCATCTCATTCAAATTTGCAATCTTTATTTGTTTGTCCGCAGTTTTTGCCGCTTCAAATTTTAATCAGCGTTAGTTATTACTTTTATCATTATACCACATACAATAGAATATATTTATAAGGTAAACGATTATTAATTAAGGGAAATTTATTAGTAAGAAAGGTACAATCGGAAAAGAATATTGAAAATGCATGCATTTATTAAGAATTCTTAAACTCTCAGCTTTTGTTATGTGACCATCATAAATGAGACAAAGTTAATAATATATTATCCCGTAAGAAAACATTCAGTTAGAGAACACTGAAATAAGTAGTAAAAGAACACATACTTGATACGTATTTCCTTCAATGCCAACAAATATGACCGAGCATCTGGAATTCCTTTGGTCCGTGTTTCAATGGTGTATTTAATTCTTTCGGACTCTGAGAAAAGACCTGCCCTGCAGGCGTATCCAGATAGAAGAACTTTATATGAAAATTCATAATGCAACAACAAGCTTATCCATCAACATAATGCTCGTATACGATTAATGACCAGGGACTGATGCATACACTGAGAAGATGACTTAGAAAGCATAAGGAAGTAATGCTTTCTGTATGAGCACAATAATACAAGAGAGGTCACAAGTCTGTCAAAAATAATGCAGCAGTCAAATACAAGATACCCCCAATAATCAATGAAACCACAAAGGGATCAGAAATGCCAAGTATATTGCTCGTCACACACATGGTTATAAATGCAGCTCTAAAAGTGATGCTCATGGCTCAGAATGCCTGGCAGCCAAACAACTGATCAGCTTTTAACAAGGCATTCACTCGGGCACCATGAATGTTTCAGAGGTCCCCATCTAATTTGCTGAACTTGGGTTACCTGGACAGCTGGAAAATACTTTTCAAAGTAGGCAATCTTTAAGCTGATTGTGGGACAGTCAGAACTCTGGAGATTGCATCACAGAGAGCGAGCGAGCGAGAGAGAGAGAGAGAGAGAGAGAGAGAGAGAGAGAGAGAGAGAGAGAGAGAGAGAGAGAGAGAG
>JAOTQG010099050.1:0-13542 GCA_025631175.1 Iris virginica
CTCTCTCTCTCTCTCTCTCTCTCTCTCTCTCTCTCTCTCTCTCTCTCTCTCTCTCTCTCTCTCTCTCTCTCTCCCCTTTCCGTGTGTGTTAGGGTTTCTTTGTTGCTTCCAAATCCCATAAATGGCAGCCATGGGAAGATCTAGCTTTTAGGAGAGAAATAAAGGAAGGGAGTCGGTATGGGGCTCGTGTGTGGTGGTGATTTTAGGAGAGAGAGAAAGGGACTGATTGCAAACAGTGAAGCAGTACTATTATTTATTTGAGACAGAAGGAGTACTGCAGTTGTATTTGAGGTATGGGTTCAGCAGAGGGGAAGGGGAGAAACGAGAGTAAGGTAGAGGGAGAACAGAATCCTGATGGTGTTGCTATGGGTTATGCAGGTTGTGTTTGGAATTTTGTTGGATTTCAAATTGTTTTTACCACATGCTTGATTAAGCTATTTTTTTAAGGAAGATATTGCTCATGGTCTCACATGATCAGAACGATTTTGTTATAACTCTTATCTACATTCTTTATTTTGAGATCCTTTAATAAAAATCATTGAGCTGTCTAACGGTGTATGATTTCATTAGTTTTATCAGAGGTATTCTTATACAATTTCTGGCTGTCAGTTTTCATTCTGAAAAATTGTATAAGAATACCTGAGCATTTTTGGCTCTGATTTTCCTATAAAGATCTGTCAGTTTTCTGGTATTCTGATTTCCTGTAGTCCAATGCTTAATTACAAGATTTGCCCTAAACCGACAAACCGAACCGCAGTTTATCGGTTCGGTTTGGTTTGGTTTTCAAGTCTTGCGGTTTGGTTTGGTTTTCAAGTCTTGCGGTTCGGTTTAGGTTTTAAAATCTCCAAACCGATAGGGTGCGGTTCGGCTAGCGGTTTATACCCCAAGCCGAACAAGACCAAACCGTTACACTCCTAGTTACAATGGTTTAGGCTCCATACATGGGCCCTTTGCTAGCGGGTTATTCACATTATTCTCATTAAGGCACTGTAAGGGTGAACTATGTTTGAATATATGCTTGTGCGCGTGTGTCTGTTTTATGCATTCAACTACTTGTGTTTGTACCTTTATTTGGCCATCCCGAAAAACAAGAGAGTTCCGGTATGCATCAGTCTCCATGGAATATGTAATCAGCTCAAATACTGATTTACTCATAGTTGTTTTCATTCTCACCATTTTTCCTGAAGCATATATTCTGGAGACCCCAAGATCTGCTGCCATTCTCTTCACATAGAGCTTCTTTAATATAACCTCCATCGAGTAAGGCTCTTTTCCATACTGCCGGCGTAGATTCTCCGTAAATTGCATTAAATTCCAGATGTCCTTTTCAGCAGCTTTTTCAGCATCATTAATGACTTCCATAGGATTATCCAGATAATTTATGTACTCTGACGGGAGATGAGGATTTATATCCAAATCAAACTGAAATAAAAAGAGAAAACAAAATGGTAGGGGTTACATGAACGCTGAATTGCATTTTTTTAATCATCAGATGGAGCTGAAAACGCTATATCATTCTCCATTACACATTATGCCATGTGCCAAGTCGACTAAAACATAGCAATATGTTCATACAGTTTGTCCATGCAGATGATGCATTCAAGATACTGCATCATATGTTATATCGTCCAGTGGCATTCTCTTCTCCTAAACAAAAAGATCTCATAACATATTTGTTACACCCCGTATGTCTATGAACCTAAAGAGTGTAAGATGGCTATTATAGGTACAAATGATTCACAGGACAATTCATATTCAATCCTACCAGCAGCAACTCTGATTTAAACTACAGTTGATCATTGTCAAGCCTCAGTTACCATTTCAAAGCATGCTGTTTTGACAAGTGAAATTTGATCTATCAATCATGGATCGACGTTCAGAATCTTCAGAGATGAATGGTTGATAAAAACCAGAAAAACCTTTTCATTCTGAAGACCACCAAAATGGATAAAACTTCCGCAAAAGTCTACAGGATCAGACAAGTTGAAAATGAGAGGGAAAAATGAATTGCTTAGAAATGTTTCTATTTCCAGCCCAACGGTAATAGCATATGGCAATATTTCAGTTTCTGAAGTTAAATTTATCTTTAAATTGCACAATGAAGATGTAGTTAATATCAAAGCTAAGTGACTACCTGAACTGAGTGATAAGGAACAGAATTTATGCAATATTCGTCAACCTGGTTTTCACAAGAGCAAAGTTAGTAACTGGAAAGTTAGAGTAAATGCGAAGAGTAAAAATCATGAAATGCACAACCGAGACTGACTCTAAGCAGTCAGACAGAGCGATATACGAGAATAATGAAGGTTGCACTTTTCACAGAAAATGAAAGAGCCTATTGGACTTACGAAAGATTACCTTAGACAAGCTCTCAAAAAGCATTTCAAAGAAGAGATCAATGCCTACATTTCCAACATCCCCAGTTTGTTGCTCACCGAAGATATTACCGAAGCCTCTTATAGCCATATCTCTTTCAGCAAGTTGGAAGCCTTGGCCTAGCTCGCGACAATCTTCAAGAGCTGCAAGCCTTTCCTGAAGTGCCACAGTGGGAAATATTACTTTAGCCGGAAACAGTTCAAATGTTAAACAAAAAAAAACTGCCCATACATGTGCATCTAGACACAAAGAAATCAACTACATCGTAGTAGAGAAAGTAGGATTGTTGACACAAATAGATGCGAGTGTTAGTCTCCGAATGATGCATATATAAGATAATTGTTGACAAGGAGCAAAAACATGGCCTCCAGAAGTTGATGTGATTCTTGTTAATATATGCTCCTTCCCAAAGAATAGTCAACTTTCTATATTACGAAACAAACATGGGACGATTAATATTCAACATACATATAACTGTATATTACGTTTTAGTTATAAAGTTTTAATCCATGAGAATGCATTGTAACTTCAATTAAAAGCAACTTTGAAAATTTGTGGTGGCTTGGCATTGAACCGCGTGGAATGGCGGAAAAGGATTCATGTAGCTCTCCCCCAAGTGATTGTGACTAAGGCTGAGTAGAGATGAGTTGAGTTCACGCAAATGCATAGAAACTTCTGTTAATATTTAAAGTTGACCAAAGATAGAGTCAAAATTGGACTGATATTTTGGGAAGGAGGGAGTAGATAATACATCTATTCTTCCAAGGATTCCCAGATTAGGCGTACCAAGTTATATAGTCTATGTGATGCATTAGTTCTATGTTGTTCTGGTTATTTGTATTTTTAATATTTAGGGGCATCCCAGCAATTTTTTTGTGGCATCTTAGATTCTGAAAAATGACATTACAACTTTCCCGTTGTTGCATCTTTTCTCTTGAGTGTGAATCTCAATAGTCTTACCAAACGACCTTGAGGATCTGCACACATCAGCTGCCGATTTGTCCATTACCATCATAGTATCTAATTTTGAAACCCTTTTCCTACGCTGCCTTTCCCCCTCCCAAGAAAAAACAAAAAAAAACGACAAAACAAAAACGAGAACCAGAACCAGAACAGAACCAGAAACAATAAAAGAATAAAACTCAAAGATAAACAAAACAAACAAACACGAGTGTGAGTCAACAAGTGCTACACAGCCCAACTTTTCACCTTCATAACTTGTCATAGAGAGAAATTTTACTGTCATCATCATCATCATCTTCTTCTTCTGATTGTACCATCACCGCACCTGAGACTCACCATTTTTTCCATTAGTAACAACCACCAACCACCAACACAAACCTCAATAACATGGTCATATTCCCTATTGACCTGGTCTCCTTTGCTTTCCCAAATTTTCATGGTGCCATGATGTTTGCTGGACCAAGGAAGCTTCAAAGATAAACAATAAGAGCCAAACAGATTTCATAAATGCCACTTCTCCCTCAATTGTTACTCCCAGACCTTAGCGAGACGTAGTCATCAGTCTCGTTGATGCAACAGCTCACACCGAAATTAGAGCAGAGGCCACCAGTGATACTAATTTGGAAACGACATGATTGTGGGTAGTAGTAGTTTCATAATATACCTAGACTAGGACCCAGATCTTCCATGTGAACCAAGCAATTTACTGAGTTGGAATCCAAACTGGATTTATCAAGTTGGTTTTCACTGGTTGTAAACCAAAAAATCTCATTATGTGCACTCATAACAATGCGGGTAACAAATGCAAGCGGGATGACTTGAACCCATGATATTGCCAAACCAAAAATCTGGTACCATGTTAAGTTATCAACTTATCTAAAAGCTTAAGCTGTTAGAAATGAGCCCAACAATGAGTATCAAGCTAACACCAAGTATGCCATGAAATTAAAATTCATTCATTTATCCAACATATTCTCTGGGATTGGCAATTTTGATGGCTGAGATTGTGAAATATTCAGACTGTCATGCTTCAGATCTGCCTGAAAATTGAGTAGCCTGTGGTTCCAAATTTGTGTCTGGTTTACGAAATTAAAATATGCATGACCGCCTGTTAGTGGGTTTCCCAATTTTCCTTGTTACTAATTTCAATCTAACAGACAAGGAGGACTGCTAGTTTTGAATTTCTGCATCTTGAAGACAAACAAAAACTCCGATGAAGGTGGGTGATAGGGGGGCGGTGTGTGTGAAGAAAAAGGTTAGAGAGCTTACCTCATGCATATTGGGTTCGGAGAAAAGGGAAGAAGAGAGAATATAAATGGGGCAGAAACTGAGTCTCTGCTGAAGTTGAGGACATGTGAAACAATGGACTAGTTTATCCCAGTCAACCTTTACATATTTTTCAATACACGTTTTGACATTTTTACCATCCAAACAACTAAGTGATGGGGGCATTTTGGGAAGAAATGATATGGAGAGGACTATAAACAGCACAAGGGGATGCTATATGAACAAGTACAGGTGAGTGAGATGCACAAAGGTACTAAAAGTTCCATGTCCAATAACTATGAAAGAACGGGTGCATCAAGTCTATTGAACCATTTCAAAGAAAAACATGCTGAAGAGCCACATACATGAATATTAGAGATCTCAAGTTGGAACTAAAGTTAACGTCCAGGAATGAAGGAAGTTGAGCACTGTGACTTCCTAACCCCGGAGAAACTTAATTGAGGCTTACAACGACACAAGACTCGATGTTCAAGCTCGAGTGGGAAACATCTCACTGGTAGCTGCTTACTCTTCATGATTCCGGAACTTGTGGCTGAGTTTAAGCAACTGTTGGAAAAAAAAGATTGCATGCTAACAAAGAAAATTTCTTTCGAGAAGTTACTTACAACCCCCATTGATAGATCTTAATTGTGCTGTATTTTTGGTTATTTTGTTATTTTGAGAAGTACAAGTATTTTAGTAATTTTTAAACTTTGGATTAGCATCTTGGGCATATTAAGGTGATGCATTGTCCATCATTGTGATTACAATTTGGATCACATAATCGTGAATCCATTAGTCAGACCATTTGGTTTGCATGTGCTCGCATGCTATATATCGCGTGTGGGTTTCAATACCCTCAATAAGCGAATTTGAGTGTGGACATCATCGGTCGTTCTCTATAGAATGAAAGATTATATCGTGTTATAACATCCAAAACAGCTACAATTCATCCTAGGAAATGTAATACTTATTTTTAGTTACTTATGCTTGCAAAGATGGATTAATATAATTAAATGAATAAACACCAGTTTTGCAACATCAGAAGATCTCTTACCCGTGCTTCATCAGAAAGCAGCGATTTATCAGGGTAGAATAGATGTGCATGAGCTTCCTTATCCGCCCTACCCACCCTGCCACGCAACTATTCCAAGAAAGAGTAGATATGAAAGACATACTATGGGAACATATTTCTGTATATGATATCTACTGTACGAAGAGTTCATGATGAATTGCCAAAACTGATAGCAATAGCCAAAAAAAAAAAACCCTGCAATTCACACCAAACACATGCATGTGCTCTGTGTGTGTGTGTCTGGGGTAGGGGGAGCTGGTAAAGAGCATCTAATGTATGCTTTATGAACATAATTACCTCATTCCAAGTGATTGAGACTAAGATTGAGTTGAGCAGCCACTCAGTCAGAAAGGTTATAATGTTATAAATATCCTACGATTAAAATAGTGTGCGTTAATCTAGCACCATAATTCTATGTTGTGAGCTCTTCTCTCCCAGAATTACCTTACAAACTTTGCAAGTTTATCTATCCATTTTCTAAGCAGAAAATAGTATATTTTGAGTCGTGCTTAATTTAGCTCTAGCTTTCGTACCTACCCAAGAAACAAGTTTTGTTTCTTATAGACAAGATACATTAATCTTTCTTCCGACCATAGTATCTAGTAACTCTATTCCTTTCCTAGTCATGGTTCCTATGTTCCAAATTCGTTAATAAAACCTAGGAATATATTGTGCTCGGTTTATCTAGTTCTGAGCTCTTGGCTCACCAACCACAACTTACTTAGAACCCCCAAGATGGCTAACAAGCAGAGTAATGGATATGTGGTGCACATGAATTCTTTCAGCAGAGAGCCTTTTTTTAGTGAAGATATCCTTAGAGAGGAACAAAAGAGAAGAAAAACCTGATACAGCTGTGCAAGCCCAAATTGTTGAACATCCTGAATGATAATTGTGTTTGCATTTTGGATGTCAAGGCCACTTTCTACTATATTTGTGCAAATCAAAATGTTGACGTCTCCTGCTGCAAATTTCTGCATAGTGTCCTCAAGCTGTTTTGAAAATTGCTGCAAGGAAGAACATTTATTAACCAACTGAAGAACTTTTATTAACCAAATGCCATCATGCCAAAGGGATGTGTCTTTAAGAATTTCCAGCCTGAAACTTGAATACTGAAATTTCAACGTTCATCATAAAAATCAACCAATTAGGGATAGTCAAACTAAAACATATTCTCCATCTCAGAGATTCATAAAGATATTGTTTTACCAAGGGAAACCAGTGAACGATCGGATGATCATTCAAAAGCATTAGTAAAGACCTTTTGGAAGGCCAACTTGTTTGTTTTCGCCAATGACTCGCATTTATAGTACAGGCATTCAGCTAAAATATCAATACCTTTCCGTGAGCAATTGCAATTTTAGAACTTGGAAATGATTCTTCAAGAGATTCCATCACCTCTTCAAGTCCTGTGGATGGCAACAAAGTTCACATATAACAAAAAGACGTCACTGTGAAATAACGTAATATTTCGAATGTCTCAAAGACATTTGTTATGACCCAAAGACGTGAAAAATATTCATTCAAAAAAATACAATAATAAAAATAAAACCTAGACCTCTAAGCATAATCAGCCTAATCTTCTGTTCGGCAACCTAACGAAAGCAGTGCTCTTAAAGAAAACACTTTTAGATACTTGCTAACATCAGTAAGGTAATAAAGATACTGTGAAAAGAGGGTAGGTCAGTCTATACTGCTAGCACAATTCCAACACACTTATTGGAGAAATCCAAAATTTTCATTTTCCGGTCTTTCTAGGGGTTCCTTCAACTACATCAATCAACGGCCGGAGTGAGGGAAAACGATATGCATTTGGACTTCAACAACTAAAGGATGAAATGCTACCCTGCATCTGCCAGAAAAGAGGAGTGCTCAAAAGGACATCAACCATCAAAATCCCTACAAGGACTCTCCTAAGCATCTTTTCTTATGGGATAGTTATTATCAAGTTAGCACACTGACAAGGAAACATATATTGCAAGCAGAATATCTAACCTTTGATACGAGGTAAAACATAGAAAACCTGGCCTCCCCGGTCAAGCTCAAAATTGATTGCTGATGTAACCTTTTCTTTACTAAACGCTGAAAGATGGGTCCTTATAGGAACTCTTTCAGGAGGTGGTGTTGAAATCAAGCTGAGTGGTAACAAAGAAGGAAAGACAACAATCAAATAGTAGTAGACAAACATAAACGTTGAAATCAAATATCATCCGCCAAGGTAAATTTTTTGCCCGGGGTAAATGTCATGGTGGCATGAATCAAATGCTCAATGAGCCAAAAACCCACTGCGGACACTTAAACAGCAACGTGACTCATGCCATATATTCTACAACAGTACTTTTATCGATAAAAGCACGTGCAATCATTGAATTTCTTAAACTATCAGACCAAAAAAGTTTGTTGTTGACTCAACAAAAGAAATGTCTAAATAGCTTAAATATCATGTTTTTCTTAACTATTTGTCCAAAACTCAAATATCATGCTCCTCTTACAATAGCTGTATGGCATTACCTAGCATCACGAAAGCCAGTCAATGCTAAATAAAGGGTCCTCGGTATGGGCGTGGCAGAAAGAGTGAGAACATCGACTGAAGTTTTAAATGAAGCAATCCTTTCCTTCTGTTTGACACCAAACCTCTACAAAACAAAGAAAAATTGTGCAAGATCATAAAGCAAATCTGCTTATATTACGCAATGTAATCAACATCCACATCTTCCAATTGCAGACTAAAGGAGAGGTGTGGGCAACGGGACTGTACTGAATGTCTCTTAATGCTGGTGTTGGAATTCCTCAATTACCAACGGGGGTTGGTCCAAGTGGTAAGCGGCTTGGATTCGCTTAAGGGAGGTCTCGAGTTCGAGTCTCACCGTATGCAGAAAATCCCCGCTGGGAGACTCACCCACCATAGCTAGGTGCGCGACCCGGGTCGGACTGGATTAATAAGGACAAAGTCCTTGATACCGGTGAGCAATTAAAAAAAAAAAAAGGAATTCCTCAATTTTAGATGACTACAGTTCGCAAACATCGTTCTGAGAGATTAGCTAATTTAAGAAGGGATAATTGGTATTCATATTAGTAAGCAAATGGAAATTGAGCACTGCATAAAGAGGTAAGCAAGTTCAGACAAAAATAAGTTTAACCACTTAAGTATCCACCCAATCCCACTTAAGACCCTCGAATGAATTTTGTCCCAGTTAGGTGCCTCATATTAAAAGTCATTCCACTTAAAACCCTCGTGTGGATGGGCGTTAGTGAATCTAAAATAAGTATATATGCAAAGCACATGACATGCCTTCATGGTTAAAGTGCGGTCTTGCCCCTATTTTTTATTCAAAATTAAATGAGAAAAGATAAAACTACATAAATAAATAGAAGAATTATAATGAAGCATTTATTTTACTCCAGCAATTAATAATTCCATTAGAGGATCAATAATGTAAATAAGTAGGTGGAGAAACTCTCATGGGTTGCTTGGAGTGATTTGATCCAGGTCTTAATCAGACACCTATAACCAACAAGCTAGGCTTAGTTTGCAAGGTTTTTTCTGCACACAATTCATATCAAAGGTATAATTTTGTTTGCACTTCACTTTTCCATTTAAAAGACTTAGTGCTGTTTGAATTACAAACTTTATCTAAAAATACTACGCTCTTTGCTCTCCACTTGGAAGTAGTATAAGATATGATTGGCTCGAAAGAGAAAACACTTCTCTTTCTTCATTCTTTCCTTCCCCGTGTGTACCACAAATAAAAAGAGACGTATCCCGTTATCCGCCCTCAATTCCCTTCTACCAAATTGTCATCAAGAAAGTATTGTACTCATTCTCTAGACAGCAGCAGTGCATTCATGTTCTTGACGAAGAACCTAACGGAGTTGTGCATGTGATAATCCCGGCATCATAACAAGCACATTGTAGATTTGCATCTCTTATTTTGATAAGTATGGATATGCTATATTCAAATGATAGAAAGAGAAAGGACACAAACCTGTTCCTCATCAACTACAAGAAGACCTAATTTATTATACGTGACCCGATCACCAAGAAGTGAGTGAGTCCCAACAATAATGTTCAACTGCCCGTGTTTAATCATCTGAAGGTACTCGTCTTTCTCTGACTTGGTCTGCATACCGTTAAAGTTAGGTCCATAACGCAGTAGCAAGTTGAGCTTTATAATTATAAAAACAGTAAAATGGAACGAAGAAGGTTGGCTATAGCAAATGATATGAACTACATGTTAACAGAAAACAAACTATACAATTCCTAGATGTAATTCTTGAGTTCTAAAGCAAAATGGGGTTCTGAAATCAACAAAATGGTTATCCAAGAATGTGACCTGAATTCATCAATGAGTTGACATATAAGCAATAGTAAAGGCATTCAAAAATAGATCAATGGAGAAGAAAAATCAAGTGAAGTAACCGTAAAAGGACAAACCCAATCACCGAGCAAATTTAAAGAACGGAAAGCAAGCAAATGAAGAAGTTAAAACACTTTTGAAAAGAACTTCCATACGAATTAATCCATTCTCCAATCAAAAACCTCTCCAATAAAAAATTTACACATGGTCCAAGTACTTGCAATATCTGAAAACAACTATAATGGACCAATTTAGAGATAGTATGCCAAACAGAAGTTATCTTACCTGAAACCTGCTTAATAGTCCAACCTTTACACTGGGATATTTAGAAAACCTCTCCGATATGACATCAAAATGTTGTTTTGCTAAAACAATTGTTGGTGCTAAAACCATAGCTTGCTTCCCTGCTGAAACCACAGAATAGATGGCACGCAGTGCAACTTCAGTTTTACCAAAGCCAACATCTCCACAGATCAATCTATCCATGGGTGTATTTCTCTCGGTCAAATCTTTCTCAATATCAATAAAGGCCTGTTACAAGTACCCAGACTGTAAGGGATACCGAGGGAAAATATTACACAGCAATTAATGTGGAGAAGTACATGCAATCATCCTGATTGTAATCCCAATTAATTCATGTACATAAACACCACACACATTTATTTCCAAAAGTACAAGAAATTTGATTCCTAGTTCAAAAGTAAAGTGAAATCTGGACAAGACGGCCCACTATAGATCAGAAATGATTTGTGTTTTTTTCTTTTTATATACAAAAGATAGATACATAATTCTGTTACCTGTTTCTGATCGGGAGTGGGCTCATAAGGAAATTGAGAGGCAAATTCACTCATGGCCGAACATTTAGGGTAGGGAGGTCTTTTTTGTTTTAGCCTGTGCAGATACAACTCCATCAAATCAACAACCATTTTCTGAACTGCAACCTTTCCTTTTGTCCTTCTCTTCTCCCAAGCACTAGTGTCATTCAATTTGCTCAACGCGCGAGGCCTTTTTGTTTCATTCGGGCTGGAAAGAAACAAGATTTAGAACCTTTTAGCTTCAAGGGATATACAAGCACCTTCACAAGTGCATGAAATATAGAGGCCCAGCCGATGACAACCTTTAGTTGCAGTGGCATAACAAGGCCTAATTACTTTCTACCTAGTAAGCTTTGCTTATGGAAACAGAAAACATGTCCATGTATTTCCTGTAATTGACCATATATCAATGTATGGGGAAATGGTCCACAGAGAGATTTGAAAAGGCTTCAAAAACCTCCCTGTGAACTCATATCATTTCTAAGGTTTAGTTAGGGGTGACTTGCTTAGAGTAACGTAATATATGTTACAACTTTACAAGGTGGCCATTGATCAAAGATTCTTTTTCCCAATCAACAGGGAATATAGTTTGTTGAGAACAATATGTTCAATGCATTTTTATAGCTAATAGGGATAACTTTAATATCACTTTTGGTTCCATTATAAATACAGGGATCCGACCATACTTAATAAATATCCGAGTTTCCTACTCACTTATATCTCATTATCTAATTTTTTCTGGTTGGCTAGAAGGATAGCCAAGCCACTACCCTTTCTTTGAGCTGCCATCAGGGCAAACCAATGAAGAAACAAAGTGATTCAATAAGCGAAAAAGGAGGAGAGGGATTAGAACCCTCAATAGTTCTTTGTCCAAAACTATATTGGCTTTCAAGAATGGGGCTATCAAACAGTCAGCCATCTTGAAAGCTATCACACACTTTTTCATATCTGACATGGATAAACTTAAGAATAAAGAAAACCTTTTTCTTCCAAAAAAATTTTTGGGTGCAATAACTCTGTTTAATTATGATCACCATAAACTGAAGAGTAAATTTCAAGTCTCCTCCCCCGCAACCCTTAGCCGCCACACCTCAATCCACCCTCCCCATCCATATATTTTATCTATCCACTAACCAAGTCAGCAATACGCCACCAAAAGGCCATAATCACACAAGCGAAAAGAAAGGGACTCGGATTCCCTCTCCAAATTCGACCCCAACGACCACCACCCTCTCCACTTCCTCCATGCCTCATATATTGTAATTAAGCAAGGAAACATTATAAACTAAGTGCGTGGAGAGGACCAAAAGGCAGAGTAAATGATTGCAATATAGTAGTACTAGTGCTTGCATTACTCTATGTAGTGAATTGATTCAAATTAATTTAGCTATTATTTAGGAGCAGTTTATGAGTCAGACTCAGCCTAAGTTTGTTGGAGTTTTTTTAGGGGTCAGTTACTTAGTGGAGTGAATAAGTTAGTGGTTGGTTGCTTTATGTTTATGGGTTAGTGGTCAGTCATGTATCATGTTTCCAAATTTTTAGCAAGGTAAGTTATTGTTCTAATAATCAATAGTTTCATATGAGTGAATCAATGAAACACAAGTTTGCAGCCACTAGTCTTCTTCACTTTAGTATATCTCTGTCACAAATAAGTGGTATCAGAGCGTATATTTTTTTCAGGTTTTTCGAGAGCAATCCAAACACAAAACCCACAAAAGCCCTTGATTCCAAATTTCAAGGGTGAGAAATATCATCTATGGAGTCTTAAAATGAAGACTATGTTCAACTCCCAAGAATTGTGGGATTTGGTGGAGAACGGCTATACTGAACCGAACCCTGCACCGGCTGTGCCAGATCAGCAACTGAGGGAGAACCGTAAGAAAGATGCCAAGGCACTGTTCTTGATTTAGGGTTCAGTCAGCTTTGGATGATGATATTTTCCCGAGGATTTCAGCAGCAAATTCAGCACATGAAGCATGGGAGATACTCAAGCAGGAGTATTTGGGTGATCAGAAAGTAATTAAGGTACGATTGCAAACACTTCGTCGTAATTTTGCTGAATTAATGATGGGTGAGAAGGAAACCGTGCAAAATTATTTATGTCTAGGGTGACTGAAATTGTTAGTCAAATGGGGTCCTATGGTGAAAGTATCAGTAATGAACAAGTTGTGGATAAAGTGTTGAGAAGTTCGAATGAAAGTTTTGATTATCTTGTTCCTGTCATTGAGGAGTCAAAGGATTTGTCTACTTACACCTTTGATGAATTGATGAGTTCCTTGTTAGCTCATGAAGCTAGGGTGAGAAAAACAGGTGGAAGGGTGGTAGATAAGGCATTTCAAGTGAAAGGAGAGTATTTTTATAAGGGGAATACGGAAAATTCAGGAGGTCGTGGACATGGGCGAGGCAGATTTCGTGGCCAAGGTCGTGGCCGAGGCAGAGGACGTGGACGCCATGATGAGGGCCGTCAAAATAGGAGTAATATTCAATGCCATTATTGCAAGAAGTACGGGCACAAGGAGGCTACCTGCTGAGCAAGCAGAAAGATGAGCAGAAGGCAAATTTCACAGAGAAAGTGGAAGAGAAAAACAAATTGTTCATGTCGCACTAAAGTGTTGCTGAAAGTGTGTGGTTTGTGGATAGTGGGTGCTCAAATCATATGTCCGGGTCAAGGTCGTTGTTCAAAGATCTTGAT
>JAOTQG010099161.1:0-13542 GCA_025631175.1 Iris virginica
AGTGGCTTTTGATATAGCAGGTCAACCTCGACTCTCTTTCCAGGGTATCAAACCAACAGAAGTTGAGAACTTGATCTCAGTTGTGATAGCTCGGAGATTGCTAAGGAAGGGATGTCGTGGGTATTTGGCTCACGTGATTGACAATGAAGCAAAGGTTCCAGATGTGAAAGAGATACCAATTGTGAATGAGTTTGAGGATGTATTCAAGGAAGACTTTCCGGGTCCTCCTCCCGACAGAGAAGTTGAGTTCTCTATTGAATTGATTCCAGGAGGAACTCCGATATCAAAGACTCCTTATAGAATTGCTCCGAGTGAATTGAAAGAGTTGAAAGAACAACTACAAGGGCTACTTGACAAGGGGTTCATTAAGCCGAGTGTGTCTCCGTGGGGTGCTCCGGTGTTATTTGTTAGGAAGAAGGATGGGTCTCTCCGGTTGTGCATTGATTATCGAGAATTGAACAAGATTACTATCAAGAACAAGTATTGCTGGAGATCGTCAATTCATTGAAGCTTTTGCATTCATTTCGTCTTTTCAATCGGGTTTTCTCGTACCTTCTTAATAAATTGCGATTTCTAGTGTTTATTGCTGGATGTCTGGTCACAAGGAGTTTCTGATGACGCCTTCATAGCCACATGTTACAAGTATATACCTCCCATCTGCTTCGTGAATTTATGTGGAACAACCTTGCTCTCGTTCACTTGGTCTACTAGGAAGGTACAATTAACTCATAGATGGAGCATCAGCGCCACAACAATAGGAACAAGGCCTCACTTTCTTCAGGAACTTTTCGAGTCAATACAGGCCAATTTTCTAGATTTTGAGCCACGTCTAGCAGCATTTCGTCTTGCACAGCAACCCACAAAGTAGATAAAGACTGGTACCACAAAAACAATGGAAGTCTCTCAGGATTAAAGTGACAATGAGCAAGTATGAAAACCACGAGATAGCTAGATACTCCCTTCGTACAAGACTTCCTGTCAAAGAAGATTCAACACTCAAAAACACTTTGAGCCAAAGTATTTCAAATCCTCCCAACTCAAGTTGTCGAGAACAGGTGTTTATTTTAGTGTACACACATGTTTATCATAATGCAAATATGCATATATCTTGATATACATAGATGTTTATCTTAGTGCACATAGATTTTTATCTTAATGCACATAAATGTTTATATTAATGCACATATGTGTGTATCTTGATGTACATATATACGTAGTTGTTTATTTTAGTACACATGGGTGTGTATTTTAATGTACATAGCTGTACATAAAGATGCAAATAAATTTTGAACTCGCAATTGAATAAGGATGCTTGAAATTAAAAATGCACATAATGATATATAAAATTGTACATAAATGTACATCAAAATGCACATATTAAAACGAGATTGAATTATTCGATTAATTTGAATATTTTACGATACAAAAAATTGTAAAGATTGCAGATCCATAAATTATGGGGTCAATCAGTCAGTTACCTCTTTAAATGAGTAAAAGAAAAAATATAATTCCTAAATTTAAAATCCTCAAAATGTACCACTACTCACATAAAATCCAGTAGTGATTATATTTTATATTTTATCACTACCCAGTTTACCACAGGAGTAAATGAATTATATTTAAATTTAGGAATTATATTTTATCCAGTAGTGGTATTTTATCCTGACATAAAATCCTCCTATGATAATCAATTTGCCCAGATCCGCACATCCCCTCAAATTATGCTGAATCCGTAAGTTGTGGTTTTAACCGTTGATTTTTGTTGATGAAATTAATACCCCCACCAGCATATTGTAGCATAGATGGCATTGACAATGTAAGATCCAAGCTAGTACAAAAATGTTTAACTAAAGTGAACAAATTGTCGGTGTGTTAATAATGTTAGATAAAAAATTATTACAAGAGGAACGACGTGAAAATATATTCATTTTAATACGTTGTTTGTTCATTTAATTTTAAAAAATGAATAAACAACATAATAAAATAAATATTTTGTCTCAGGTGCTCCTTTCTAGAAGCACCTAGACGCTCCATATACCATCTGCCGTACCTACCCTCCTAGCAGCTGGGATCGGTCAACAATTAACAAACATCAGTATTTAGATCTAAACTATCCGGATGAAGTAATTTAAAAAAAAAATAACAAATATATACAGATTACTCGAAATTGTTTATAAATATTCATCAAGGATGAAAGCCTTGCCATTTATCTATGACATCATCATCATCATCAGCTCAACAACCACACATATAAAATAATAAAAATTATTGATGAAGCACTCAAAGTCTCAGACTCGCACATATATGTACACAATGAATTTTCAGCCAAAGTGCTCTCGGGACAGTGGCAAAGGGATGGTGGATAGGGCTCAGCGTGATAATGTGGATGGTTCGATTCCCTGCAAGGTGAAATTGACTCCCTAGCTCCTGTGACCATATTCTTATTACTCCAGTAACTATTGATGGAGCAAGTATTTTCCAAATGGATCGATGATATCATGATTAAATTAATACATTGAATTTAAATATGAATAAAAGTAAATTAAATGTGGATACAGCCGAAAATTTAAAAATCACAGATACAAACTTGAATGCGACCCTTAAATTTCCTTAATTTTTGATTCTTGGATTTCCCATCAATTTCAAATTACTATAATAGAGATAATTAGTGAATTATGTAAATATAATAATATATACACCAAACAGCAACGAAGGTGAAGGTAATTTACCCAAAAGTGGGAAAGGCGTCGTCCAAAAAATATACGATAAATCCTTCTCTATCAGGTTCCTACTTCTCTGCAATTAAAATTACTTTTTACCTACACTGACCACTAAAATTGAAAATTTATTACAAATTCTGAAAAACTTCATTTTAATCGGATTAATTTGAGCATTCATACGAGATTCACTGCATTTATATACATTCTTTTGATTATAAAATAGGCTTTACGGGTATTTACTTTGTGTTAAACTTTAAGATTGTAAAAGATAATCAATGTTGAATATAATTTTGTTTACAATTATATATTTCTGTATTATATTAAGCATTTACGAAGCTAGTAATAATTTTGTTATTTTTAATTTAAAATGGTATAAAATACTTTCTAATAAATAATTTTTAGTCAAAAAATTTTGTATATTATACTAAGTAATTGTGTGTTTTGCAAATAGTCGCTCTCGATAGTAATGTGCCAGTTCTTTCCCACTTTCTTCAATTAAAAAAGAAAAGTAGGTCAAAATTTTAACCTGATACAATATTAAAGTATCTCTATTAAAATTGTATTAAAATTAGAAAAATAAAACAAGTGATTGTAAATTTTTATTATCTATAGGATCACTTACGGATTTGTCGCTAGAAATAATGTGAACTTTTTTCAGAAAAATGCTCACTTATCTTAAAATAATTTTAAAGTACAATTTATATCGCTTACTTCGGAGTAAAAGGAGTTAAATATTGGATATTACACTTCAAATAAGTAATCAATCCTTTTTCTTGATGGTTTTGTGTATTTGTATGACTGTCATTAATGAGCTGTATGAATATTACACTGCAATAACAATTAAGATGATATTAAATATTAGATGCCCCAATTTATAAGTTAGTGAATTTTCAAATAAAGTATAAAATAGGATCTGTTTAGTTGGTGAGATTTTGACAATTTTAATTCAGAAAATCGTTTTTTTAGTTTAATTAGGGATTCGATAACAAATTCAGCATATTGTCATTCATTTATATCACTTATATCTCCAATATCACATCCTAATATCATCAAATAATACAAATCAATCAAATATTTTTCATTTATTATCCCTATTATATATATATATATATATATACTCTCATAAATCAATTCAAACATGTTACTTCACATTCTCTCTCATCTTTCCTCAATTTTCTCCCCACATTCAAATATTTCACATCATCTTCACATTCAAACATTTCACATCATGTTCTTTCATTTTCTCTGCTCACATCACATTTATACCTTTCACATCATCGGACAATCTAATCTTTGAATTCATAAACTGATCATATCACTAATATCATTTCATATTCATATTGTGAACAGTTTGATATCATCCAATATTACCGTATATATGACTCATGATCGAACCTTTGATTCCTGTAATTTTTCTCTTATAACTGCTAATTTTACATATTATTATATCTAGATTTATATATCATCAAACATCAGATCAATTTTTAATTATCATCTTCTCTCTTACTATTTTCATCTTTATCATGTAATTTTTAAAATTTAAAGACAAAATGGATATAAATTAAAATCAAACCAAAATCCACAAGATTATAGAATTTATACAAATAAAATCAAATCAAACAAAAAAAAACCTTTCCACAAGTTTTAGGCCTTAATGTTTATCGCGATTCATAATTTAGGCCTCCAGGTTTAAAAGTTTATAATTTAAGCCCTGATGTTCCATTTTGGTTGAAAAACGGGCTTTTTTGGACGGATTTCGTCAAAAATTAACAGGCAGCGGACTCACGTGCAAAATTCGTGACTTTTTCAAGGGCATTAGTGTCTTTTTATAAGGGTAAGTGTAATTTTTTTTAAAAAAAACTGCCTCATCCTCGCCTCTCCCGTAGCCCGACCTCGCCTCCTCTCTATCTCCCTCATCCCACGCACGGCGAGCTCCTATCTTTCGTCGGCGTACAACAATCTATCTCTCATCACCATCACCCTCCTCCACGCCACTAGCAAACTGGTTCAAACCCTTTCCTCTGTTAAAATCGACCACTTCCTCTCATTCTCCTCTGTCGCCGCATCCTAAATTGAGAAACCCTTCTTCTTTCCGGAGACTCACCTCTGAAAATCAACCCCCTTCTCCCTTACCTCCATTAAAATCGGCCACTTCCTCCTCATTCTCCTCTGTCGACGCCGCAGCCTCCACGGTCAACGGAACAGCGCTGGACCCCACATCGACAATCTGGTTCAAAACCTTTCCCAATTCCCCCCTTTCTTCAGCAATTGCACCGGAGGGCAAGGAGCTTATAGGGATTGGATTTGGAGTTTGAGGTCGGCGATTTGGTCGAGGAGGGATTCGCGCTCGTGGGTCCAGCGTTGTTCCTCGCGGAGCCATCGCTGTTCTTCATGGAGCTACTCTCGGGCACAAGTAGGAGGACTTCCTAAGTATACTCTCATGGGCTGGTATATGTTACATCCATTCCCGAAAAAAATCACATTTTTTGTTTGTTAGATTCAGCAAAAGGATCCTGGTTTAAAATGTAAAAACCAGTTTTTCCCCGAGAGAGTTCATATATAATTTTTTTTTCGGTGGCTTAATTTGACCAGATTCTGGGTTTGAAAAAGGTTTTGTTGAGCGCAAACAATCTGGGTTTGTATCTCTCTCCGGCAAGCTTTCTCCAAATTTGGGTTTGTATCTCCGGTAAGCTCTCTCCAGATCTGGGAGGGGAAGAAGGAATGGCTAATGACGTATTTACCCCCAAAATCCTCACGTGGCCTGCACGCGGACGAGCCCTATTAATTTTTGATGAAATCCGTCCAAAAAGTCCCGTTTTGCAACAAAAATGAAATATTGAAGCCTAAATTATGAACTTTTGAACCTGGGGGCCTAAATTGTAAATTGCGATAAATATTGGGATCTAAAATATAATAAACCCATTTTTAATTATCATCTTCTCTCTTCCTCTTTCCATCTTTATGATGTAATTTTTAAAATCTAAAAATAAAATGGGTATAAATTAAAATCAAACCAAAAGTCACAAGATTATAGAATTTATACAAATAAAATCAAATCAAAAAAAAAAAAACCCTTTCTACCAAAATTAATAGTCTGTATTAAATTTTAAATTATATATAATATATTAAATTTATTTGATTAAATACAAGCAGTATTAGAGGGGGACCCAGAAAGATTTTTGCAGACAGGGGCGGTTGTGGCCCATGTTCGGGACGGACAACTGCGGCCTCGAAATAAAAACATTTTAAATTAACGTTAGTTACTCGGTTACATACAGTACAACTATATTTAAACAAGTAGATTTACTCAATACCCCCGCAAATCTATTTCTAGAGAGTACCTTCGCTTTTTCACGCTGTCGCAGAGAGAGGATGGTGAGGAACAGTGGGTGGTGGACGGCGGCAGCGGCAGCGGCGTTGGTTTTGTGGTTGACTGTAATGGCGTCGGAGGTGGAGTCGACAAGGTACACCGTGGGTGGGAACGTGGGTTGGAGCCCCGGCACTAACTATACTGTTTGGGCTCAAGGCAAACACTTCCACACCGACGACTGGCTCTGTACGTTCTGTTCTCTTCTGTTCCCCTCTCTCTCTTACACACACACACACACAGGATCTGTGGATTATGTGGTTAATTAAGCTCCATTTACCTTCTGCTGATTTTCCCTTCACTTAATTGGCTGGCTAGATGAGTTTGTATCTCTCTATTGTTCTTAGATCTTGTGTTGTACTGCATTGTCACTCACTTTTGGTTTAGTTAGATCTTTGTGATTCTTTTGCTTGAGCTGCTCAAATTTCAAGATCTCTAGTGTGGACTGGTGTGTGTTTCTGTGAGGGTGTGGATTAATCGTTAACTCTCTCTTCCTCGTGAAATGATTTGGGTGAGGTTATAATTTATGAAGAATATTACCGTAATTTGGTGATTTTAGAGTTGGACTAGTTTACCATTATGTTTAATTAGGGTAGAGTTTGAATTCAATACCATTGGTCAGACTTTTGGCATTTGCCTTATAGTATCATATGAAGTTGGTATTGTTGGTCACAGCGGTGGTGGGGGTATTTTAACGGTGCTTTGACATCGGAGATGAATTAAATGAAATGCTTTTAATTCGTTAAATTATGTTGTCATTAGATCTATTTTCTTTCCCTCTTTATTGTAGTTTTAAATTTAGAACACTTAGTTGGGACTCTGTTTTGCTTTCCTCAGACTGTTTAATCAACTACTTGGAAGTTTGACGTTCACGAATTTTTTGGTTTTGTTTACGAAACAAAATCAAGATTCAGGGTGAAAACGTGTTTCAAAATGCCTGCTGATTTTTTCTTGTGCCTTTTGGTTGATATACAACGGAGATCACATGAAAGCAAGGGTGCAAAGGCTTTATGTCAAGTTACTTGGTTGGTGTTGTATGTGAATTGTTGTCTGCAATTTTAAATATGCCTACTACTGCTTTTCCCCTTCTTTGTTTTCTTTCCCTTGTTACCGCCTCAAGGTTTGTATCAATCACTTTTGTTTCCGGTTATGTTATTGATTAAATTTCAATGTAATGTTGCTTTTTGACGGTAATTTTCAAAATGTAAAGTGTACAAAAATGTGTTATCAGTCAGCATCATTAGTATTTTCATTTCACATGGCCAGCCTATCTTTGAGGTGCACCCTTTGTCATCCTCCCTAGGTAGTATTAGTATTATAAGAGATGTTGGTAATTGACTAATGATGATTATTTTATTTCCTTGTTTTTCCTAGATGGCTAAGACTAATGTGCTTATTTTCATACCCAAACCAAAAAAAAAGAATTAAAAATCAATGCTGGAGCTATACTATTATATTCAAGTCCTGGTTTCTTACAGGGATGAAATAGGATGTAGGTTTCTTTTACTTTTGATTGTGCCCGGTAGTTGGCTAAATGTGGAAATTAGTTAACACAAATACTTCAATATGCTGTGTGATTGGTAATGTTAACAAATGTTTGATAAATTCTGCGTATGATTCTTGCCGAAGCAGCCTCGTGGATGGTTATCATTTGGCATACTAGTGAATGTTGTTTAATTTAATTTCTCAATGAAAGTAGCAGCAACCCACACATTAAAATGAACTTCCAAACCCAACTCTTTGCACCTAAGTTCTACACAAACTAGAGGAAAGAGCACATAAATGTGTTCTTTTTATTACCACTACTTTCTCCGAAGTATAATGCCACAGCGACAAAAGAAGTGCACGAACTGCCTTGTTGGCTTAGTTTGATATGACGAAAATTTATGGACCCTATCACATGCTATAGAAAATTAATTGTTTGTGTTTTTCTCCAACGATTGCTCTGAAAGTGACTCCCTTCTTGCAGTTTTTGTGTACGACAGGAACCAGCAAAACATACTGGAAGTGAACAAAACGGATTATGAAGCATGCAATTCTGACCATCCACTTCACAATTGGACTACTGGTGCTGGAAGGGATGTGGTTCCACTCAACGTGACCCGGCATTACTATTTCCTTAGCGGCAAGGGATTCTGCTTCAGTGGCATGAAATTGGCTGTCCTCGTGGAAAAGATGCCACCACCACCATCAGCTTCCCCAATAAAGAATGCCGCTTCAAGATTCGCTCTAAGAAGCCAGCTCTTTGTACCAGCCGTATTTGCAATTGGTGCAGCGTGGGAGTCTTTCCTCCGATTCTTGTCAAGTTAATTGAGTGATCTCCAAAATCTCTCAGCAAACCTAATTCATAGGTCTGGCTAAGTCCATAGCTTTTACGCCCTAAAATGTGAAAGAAATTTGTTTAGTTTTTAGTTTCTTTTTCTTCTTTTTTACATCTCTTTTTCCCAGTGTGTTGTTGATCAAAGTTTGACTTGAAATTTTATGATTGTTTCTGAGGTAGAAGTTTAGTGGTTGTGAGAATTGAAATGTACGGAGTATTGATCAATTTGAGGGGCTGAAAGTCTGAAACATTGTCATGTAAATTGGTGCGTGAGTTGCGGAAGTTGATTTCCTCTTCCTTTCTTTCCGGGTGCACATGAGAATATAAGCCAAAAATCAATAAAAGCTTAAGCTTCAGCATATAAGGACACCTGACAAATCCTTAGAAATTTAGGAGATAAAAATATCGAATCAGGGTTGTCTGTCGTAAATAGTATCCATCTTATGTTACATGGCTTTTAAAAAGAAGATTTTTTGTCCCATTTAATGGTTCATCTTTTCGGAGAGTCGATCACTTAACATGATATCAGGGTTTAGGTCAATGCAAACATGATATCAGAGTTCAGGTCAATACAAGGTTAGAGGGTTCATATTGGCCCGTGTGCTGTGTTGGGTTTATTCCTCCACAACTCTGGATATTCACGTTTGTACATGATTTTAGAAGAGTTGATCACTCAACAATATATACTTGTACAAATCCTATAAAATTTTGTACTTATTTTTTGGATATCTTACTTAGGCTGACCCAGGTCACATGGTAAGAGGGGGGGGGGAAGGATGTCCCGTCAAAAATAAAAATAAAAATAAGTAAAATAAATTTGAGAGCTTAATTAAAGGATCAGCATGTGATGATATTGATAGGTTAATTTTATTTTATTTCGCTTTTAAATGTCCAAATTAAAAACCACAACTGTGTCCGCGTACAATGCGCGGGAGGCAACGTGAATCTGCAATTTCTGCGGTTCATATCATGAGGAATGAGAGTAATGGATTGTGTGGATGATGAAGCTCAGCTTATTAGCTATGTATTTGGAGTTTAAATCTTCTGTCCCAAAAGGATGTCTTACTTTGTATAATATTTTCCCTTTAAATCATGATTCTAAATTTTTTAAATAATTAGTAGAAGACGTTTCGTTTTCAAAAATCATGTTGTTGAAACACAAAATTCGTAGATTTTTTTTCTTTTTTTTTTGGGGGGGTTGTTTTCCTGTTGGTAATTAAGGGCCCCCATTATTACGAATCAAGACCCCAAAATCAAGTGAAAGACGATAAGCAAGACTGTGTGAAGTAATTGGGTCCACACTTCCTCTAGACCACCAAAGAGATTTGGGCCCAAATCGATATATAAGCATTTAAATCTGCAAAAGGAAAAGACCAATCTGGCCCAGACCAACGCTACATTTGTTGTGTATTGCTAATAAATAAAGTAGGGAGCTTTTAGTGCAGCTTTGTTGTTAAATCATCATTCAGATTTTGAAAATTATTCCTTATGTTTTGGTAAAAGAGTTTATTTTTTTTTTATCTTTATTATTATTATTATTATTTTTGCCAAGACACCTCAAATTCCAGCCCTCGTTTATGCTTTAGTGGGTTGTCCAAATTGAAATGGGTATTTACACGTAATACGATCGAACAATTTTTTTCCTGTAACAAATATGGCTGTTCTCTCCTTCAACATGACATGAAGCCCAATCCAAAAAATAATAATAATAATAATAAATCATAAACTGTTTTTTTTACTTTCTTTTTTTTCAAGAATTCGATCACTCGGCTCAGTTTCTTTAAATGAAACTATATACATATTTAAATATAGGTGAAAATTTAAAATTAAAAAAAATGATCACTACTCTAATGTTAGCCTAATGTAAACATGTCTGTCTGTCCCTTGGCAAATTCTGTATTATCCCATATTTTAGGGCATCAAGAGTTTGATCAGAAAATTGATATATAATGATATGTAATAAGATGACATGATATGTAAAGTAAAAAAATAGGAGAAATCGAAAAAAAATGGTGAGATTATTAATTAATATAATATAATATCATATATATATATTAATATATCAATACATATCAATTAAATTCATTATCCCAACATAAATAAGACTCACAAGAAAATTGCCCCCTTCAAGGGTAGGAAAATATTTAATATACGGATAAAATTATTAACAAAATTAATCGAATGCATTAAAATATTATACGTTGCGATTTATATATAACATTTAATACATTTAGATGATTTTGTGTGTAGATGTAACATTAATACTCACAAGGGTACAATCGTAAGATGGCAGAATCCAATATCTTAAAAGTGTAACAACCAATGTACGTAAGTACTTTCATCAGGTAACCCCTTGACCAATTGAATTCTAACAAATTAATGATCATGCAAAATGTAACGTTACTAGCTTCTAACCGGAACCGGTTGGAGTAGTCAGTTCTGCATGTGTCCTCTCCTCTAACATGCGCCCGCCCTGCATTGTCCTAAAAACGTACCCCTCTCATTAAACTCCAATTAATTAATTAATTAATTAAATTCCGAGTTTTGGGTCCAAAAATGTGTCCCATTAATGAAATACTTAATTACTACTAATACACTACATTTAATGTACTACTCCCTATATTAACGAAGTTGTGTGAAAACCGTTAGAGATATTTTTGCATGAAACATTCTCATTCTCGTTTCCCGAGGTTGATTCGGACAACGTTGAGATATTTTCCATTTCCCGAGGTTGTTTCTGGCTGCCATTTCCTAAACTGATCGAGGAGGAGGTTTGATGATGAAGATGAGAGCTGGAGGTGTGGTAAACGTACTGTGGTTGATGGTGGTGGCGGGGATGCTAACATGCGCCTGCTGCCATTCCCCGGTGCTTCATAGAGTTGGCGGATCCAAATATGACGGCTGGAGAGAGCATTATAACTATACTGAATGGTCCGAAAACGAGCGTTTCTATGTCGGCGATTGGCTCTGTACCTCTCTCTCTCTCTCTCTCTCTCTCTCTCTCTCTCTCTCTCATCTCGCTCTTTCTAATTAATTTACGTGCATGTATGCCAGTAATTAATCTACGTATACCGAACGTCTTGCATTTCGCTAATTGTATATTTTTTTTTCATTATTTTTGTGTTAAACGTATGAAAATCTGCTTCAAAATTGCCTGGAGAGTGTGTTTAATCACTTTGATATGCAGTTCATTACCAATTTGCTAGAGTTTTGTCATCGTACCGTGTTTAAGGTTCTTTCGATTCGTTGAATAGTTTCGGAAACCACTCTAAATTGGCTAGAGTTTTGGTAATAATGGTCAAGATTCAAGTTTAATCGACTATATCAGTTTAATTGTTCTTCCATTAATTAAATTCTTAGAGCTGATTTTTTCATTTTAATTTGACCACTATTGTACATACAGATTTTGGATTCGACAAGCACCTCTACACTGTGCTGGAAGTGGACAGAACGGCCTATGAAAATTGCGATGACCAGAACTTCATCAAGAACATAACGAGGGGAGGCCGAGACGTGTTTAACCTAACCAGGGCAAAGCGCTACTACTTCCTCAGCAGCGGAGGTTACTGTTGGGGTGGAATGAAACTGGAAGTCGACGTCGAAAACTATGCTCCTGGTGCACATTCCCCTGCTAAAAATGGCTGCAGCCGCCTCCCTGCAGCTGGAATTAACTTGGGCAACATGATTGTAACCATTGCGCTCACTATTTCCTTGGTGTCTGCAGCCAGTTTCAGTTTAAGCCTTTAATTATAACTAGCCGAAGATATCTGATACACCACCAGCTAGCTGTTGGGGAATCTGGCAAAAGAAATTTGATGTACCCCATTTGGGGAATCATCAGAAACCAAGATATCGTTAACTATAGTAGTACTGCGTAGCTCAGTTTCGTGTTTTTCAAGTGTTAGTGATCTCGGAACCTTTGGCCGAGAAGAGTTCTTTTAGAGTAAGCTAGTTAAGCATTATGTTTCTGGTTTTTTTTTTCTCAGTTGCTTTTCGTTTGTAATGCAGTTCAGTTGTTAATTAGAGGAGGAACTTAGTTTAGATTATGGTGTTGTTTTCATGATCCCAACCCCAAACATCATTAATTAAGTTGTAGATTTCCTAGTAGTTAAAATTTATCATCAGTCTAGTCTAGAAAAATCAGATTCATTAACTTCTTGACGGAATTTATGCTTTACTAACTGCAATTTGTGGATTTTGTTAGCACGATGAAGTCAGTCGGGACAAGATAACCTAACTTATGGCATATATAGTTTCATCATCATCATATATAGAGCATTTTTTATTTACCACCTGTATGAAATTTATTGTATGGTGATTTTTCCAACATTTTATATATACTAAAACAAAAAGATAAAGAAAATTTGAAGAAAAAAAAAAACAACGGGTCGAACAATACATGCATAAGGCGACTCGGTGTCAGCGGGTCTACATATAAGACCAATCAAAATCAGTTGGTATACCGAGTGCCTAGGCATTACTTATTAGGAGTGTTCATTTTTTTCACAAATGTACATAAAGATTATAGAATATGTAAATGTACATGAGTTATATGATTATCATGTTCATAATTATTATGTATATTTCATATTCATATTATGTACATAATTCATAAATCTTATATACATTTTTGAAAGAAATTAGCACACCTAGCAAGGAGTGCCTACGCACTCGGTATAATTTGCGAATCAAAATAAGAGATTTAATAAATTTTGAATGAGAATTGAGCGGTTGTTAAGTTATAAAAATACTCATTTAATTAGGACATGGGAGTAACAAATCAGATGAACAGATGGAGTACGGGCCGGTTAGGGGTGAGCTCGAGACGAGACGTGAAGCTGCTAATTAAATCCATTCCATCTTAAACCATATTCGGGAGTTACAGTGTGAGTTTGACCAATTTTAACTTGGGCTGGAATCTATAGGCTCCCACTCGTCTCAGCCCAATTTTTATATGGAGTGTCTAAGCACTCCTTGCTAGGAGTATCCATAATGTACATAGAAGTTATACACAATACACATAATAAATATACAATGTACATAAATTATGTTATGTGCATTTTGTATAACTTTTATGTGCATTATGGGCACTCCTTGCTAGGAGTGTCTAGGCACTCCATATAATTTTCAGTCTC
>JAOTQG010099271.1:0-12500 GCA_025631175.1 Iris virginica
TGTGTGTGTGTGTGTGTGTGTGTGAGAGAGAGAGAGAGAGAGAGAGAGAGAGAGAGAGAGAGGGAATGACGATGATGATGATGATGATGGGTCCTCTCACCTGAATAGAATTGTTGGAACCAACGTAGTACTGATCGACAGTCTTTAACCAGCCAACATCATCGTGGGAGTGGGCCACCAAATGGACATTCAACTTGCCTTGTACAGTGCTCTGCGAAGTGTTGTAAACGAAATGGTACTTTGATTCTGCGGCCAAAAATACTCCCCACCCACAATATCCCATAAACACAAGCAGTAGTTGGCGCAGCAAACCCACGGCCATATTTATCACTCAAAAAACGATCAAGGAAAACTTTTGGCCGGAGAAGGAGAAGGATATGAAGAGGAAAGGGACTATAGCAGCTGAGTGGGAGGGCAGTCCACTCCGGTTTTTGTCTTTTTTTTCAATTACTGAGTATTATATATGGGGAAGGGAAGATGGGAGTCATGGAGAAAGACTTTTAAAAGAAGAAAAGCAAGCAGTGCTGCCTGCCTGCCAATGCCTTTCTTTGCTTGCTACATGCGTACCTTCACAGTCAAAGGTGTCAAAATTACCGACAACTATAAAGAAGGTTGGTACTTGGTAGTTGCTCCTCAAATCTTTGGGTGCTTTAATTTTTTTTTATTGAATTTTGATTTTTTGTAATGATTAAAGTTTAAAAAAAAATCTGAGATAGATAAAGATCGTGGAATAAATGAGAAAAAAATTTAAAATGATTTTTAAAAATTAAAAATAGAGATAGATAAAAGATCGTGGAATAAATAAGAAAAAAATTAAAAATAATTTTTAAAAACTACGGATGCGAACATATTTTTTTTCCTTCTTTCTTTCTTTCAGGTATGGATTTGGATTTTGGTGAATTTAACAATATTTTTTTTCTCAATTTTTCACTAATTTACCGAATTATTTTACTTGTTTGATCTCTTATACTTTCTGAAAAATAAGAAAAATAATATCAATTAATGAAAAATTTTAATAATTTAAAACACAATTCAAGTTAAATAATTTTACTTTAGGAAATTTAACATTACCCATATAAATATTCAACCATTTCGGATCCATGTTCTGTTGTGGTAAATACCAAATTGCATTGTTTCTCTCTCTCCCTCCCTCCCTCCCTTGTGTGTAGTGTAGCAATTAGCAAACCTTGTTTCAAAAGGTGAAATCGTTCATCTTAAATGTCCCACACCTTAGTAGAGGAGGTAAATTACGATAATTCAAGTAAACCTTGGTCCTTATTTCAAATCTGCTACCTGCTTTGTCACTGAACTAAGCCGGTGGAGGCTTTTAAAGGGTTGAAAATTACAATATGTTTTAACACCGGGCAGAAGAAGATGAGTTTCTCTCTTTCCGTCAATGAGTTTCAGCTAATTAGAATTTACTTTCATAAGGAGGATCCCCTATAATTTCTTTCTATTTTTAACATTATCCACTTTGTTTAGCTATAATAACTGTCAAAGCTTGAGCAGTGGATTAATGGCAGAAACAAATCAGAGATAGAATTGGAATCGAACTGCTCTCTTTGAGTAATCACTCAATAGAAAATACAACCAAAATTAAGGAACTAATTAACTAGCTAAGCATCCATGGGAGCTCCCTGCTCAAATCCATGGCCGAACTACTCAAAAGCTACAGCTAATTAAATCTACTAAGAAAAGTAACTTGTTCTCCAGGCTAATTTGCTCTCCTTCCATCCTCCTCCATTTATACTTTGCTCCAACGGCTTAGAATCTCTCCAGAAGTTTATTGAGAATTGTTGGACGTCTGCACATGGTTTGGCCGGCTATTGTTAGTCTGCTCGTGCTTAGCCCGTGCCTCCTGAATTATCCTTTATGCCCTCTGTTAAGCTCCACAATTGACCAATGTATCCTTATCCCCAATTTGAAAGATCAACGGTAATGTCTAAGGCCCAAATCCATTCTCTTTGCAGTCTGTGACATTCCACTCCCCTTACCAATGCCTTGTCCTCAAGGCAAGAACCTAGGAAATTGCTTGTCAATTTCAGCTGAGTCTTCCCATGAAGCATCTTCTGGTACAAGACTTGACCACTGAATCAAAACCTGAGGTACGGCCTTTTGATCCCTCTTAATTAATCTGCTTTTCAAAACTGAAATAGGATATACGAGCCTCTGTCCTTCTTTACCAATTTTGGGAAGCTCTGGCTGGACCACTTTCTTGACCCTAATCTTCTTTTTGAGCAAAGAGATGTGGAATACGGGATGGATGAGAGAAGAGGGGGGTAGATCCAATTTATAAGCTACCTTCCCAATTCTCTGTATGACCTGGAAGGGACCATAATACCTAGATGATAACTTCATGTTCTTCCTCATAGCCACTGTAGTTTGTCTGTAGGGTTGTAGTTTCAGGTACATCCAATCTCCTTCTTTTAGTTCCCTCTCAGTTCTGTGTCTATCAGAATTTAACTTGTATCTCTCTTGAGCCAATCTGATGGCTTCCTTCAACAGTTCATTCATAACCATCATTCCCTTAAAGAAGTCACCTACTGTTATCACCATCACCTGACCTTGACTCTCCTTAGGAATATTAAGCTGCCTGGGAGAAGTACCATATAGAGCTTCATATGGACTCATTTTAATGGTTGTGTGATAAGTGGTATTATACCACCACTCAGCTAATGGTAGTCATTGGTTCTAATGGGCTGCCTCTGACCTGTCATCAATCTAAGATAGTTTTCCAAGCACTGGTTGACTCTCTCAGTTTGAGGATGATAGGCAGTACTAAAGAGTAAATTGGTACCCATAAGTTTAAAGAGCTCCTGCCAGAATTTGCTCATAAATAGTTTGTCTCTGTCACTCACAATGATTTTGGGAAGCCCATGTAGCCTATAGATATTGTCAAGGAAGGTATGGGCAAGCTGGATGGAAGAGATGGGGTGGGTGACACCTATGAAGTAGCTGTATTTTGTAAATCTATCAACTACCACTAGTATGGTATCTTTACCGTGTGAACTAGTTAAGCCTTCAATAAAATCCATGGAAACATCCTCCCAGATTTGGTTTGGTATAGGTAAAGGTGTTAACAGGCCATGGTAGGGTAAATCTCACATTCTCTCACCAATGTTTTGATTTCTGCCTGCATTGATGGCCAATAAAAGAACTGTCCCACTCTTCTCAAGGTAACATCTCTCCCTGAGTGTCCCCCAATGCCTCCATTGTGTAATTCCTTGAGGATCTGTTGCCTCAATTCCCCACTTGACCCTACAAAAATCTTACTGTCCTTTCTTAGTACTCCTTACTGAAGTTCCCATCCTCCATTATTGTCTTTGTCCATGGCTAACAAAGTAAATTCTTGAGCTGCTCCATCATTAGTGTAGCTATCTATGATGTCAGTTATCCATACTGGCCTTGCCTGTGTAATTTCAAATGACTGAGCCTCTTCCATACTCTCCCCTTCAGCTCTTGGCATCCTGGATAGGGCATCTGCCACCAAATTTTCCACACCTTTTTTGTATTGAATTTTATAGTCCATCCCCATTAGCTTAGCCAACCATTTCTGTTGGAGAAGACTGGTCACTCTTTGCTCCAGGAAATATTTAAGGCTCTGGTGGTCAGTCATGATTTCCTTGTAGGTAACTCCTCCACTTATTCACTGCTAGTATGATGGCTAGAAATTCCTTCTCATATGTGGATAGGGTCTGGTTCTTAGCACTCAACCCTTTACTCAAGTAGGCTATTGGTCTTCCTAATTGCATCAACACTGCCCCTATTCCCAGGTTACTAGCATCTGTTTCCAGTATGAAGGGGAAGTTAAAATTGGGCATGGCTAATACAGGTGTCTTGGTCATAGCTAATTTGAGTTTTTCAAAGGCAGTTTGGGCTTCAGGTTGCCATTGGAAAGCATCCTTCTTTAAGAGTTGTGTCAGGGGTTTAGCCACACTTCTATAATCCTTAACAAACCTTCTATAATACTCAGTTAACCCCAAGAATCCTCTCAACTGTTTAATGTTAGTAGGGCAGGCCAGTTCTTCATGGACTCAATCTTTTGGGGATCTGCTGTTACTCTCTCCCTTGAGATGATATGGCCTAAGTACTCAAGTTCAGTTTGGGCAAATGAGCATTTACTTTCCTTAGCAAACAGTTGATGTTGCTGCACAAGGTCAATAACCTCTCTCAAATGCTTTTCATGTGTTTCCAAGACAGTCTTCCTCAAATGTGGCTCAAATACCTTATTCATCAGGGCTTGGAAAGAGGCTGGTGCATATGTGAGCGCAAATGGCATCACCTTGAACTCAAAGTGGCCATGGTGTGTCCTAAATGCAATTTTAGGAATGTCTTTTTTAGCTACTCTGATTTGATGGTACCCTGACCTTAAGTCCAACTTTGTAAACCACTGGACACCATTAAGTTCATCCAATAGCTCCTCAATGACAGGTATTGGGAATTTATTCTTCACAGTGAGGTCATTCAATCTTCTGTAGTCTACACAAAGTCTCCAACTCCCATCCTTTTTTAACACCAATAGCACAGGAGAGACAAAGGGGCTGTTGCTGTATTGGATAATCCCTGCACTCAACATCTCCTTAACTTGTTTTTCTATTTCTGTTTTCTGTACAAAAGGAATCCTATAGGGTCTTTAGGAAGTGGGGTTACTACCTTCCTTGAGTACAATTCTGTGGTCCTGCCTCCTTTGTGGGGGTAATCCTTTTGGTTCACTGAAAACTTGGCCATACTGCTTGACCAAAGTTTGAATATTAATAGGGATGGTTGTTGCTTTCTCTTCTGCTTTAATGTAGAATAGGTACCCTTTTAACCCCTCCTTGGTCTTCCTGATGAGCCTTGTTAATCATTTTCCAGAAATTAATTGTAACTGAGCTTCATCAGTAATCCCCTTAAGCACCAACTTCTTCTTACCCTTAGAAATCACCACTTCCATCTTCTGGTAATCAAAGGTCACAGGACTGAATTTCTGTAGCCAATCAACTCCTAGGACAGCATCAAATCCTCCCAACTGTAGAACCCTCATGTCACATACAAACTTGTGCCCATTAATGGTCCAAGTAAACTTGGAGCACATAGTGTTACTCACAAGTCTATTCCCTACAATCACTGCTAATGATGAAGTACACTCCTCCTTATATCCCAGTTTCTTGAGGGTAATAGGATCAATGAAGCTGTGTGTGGCTCCACTATCTACCAACATGGTGACAGGGTGCTTGCCAACCATCCCTTTTACCTCGAGTGTGTTATGGGAGGTCCCACCAGCAATTTCCTGTAGAGATATTTGACAATTTTCCCCTTCTTCATCACTACAATCTTCTACTATCCCATCTTCTTGTTGTTCCTCAATGCAATCCAAGGAACCTTCACTATCACCATAGAGCATGTATTACTTGACTTTGCAGGTGTGACGAGAATTTCTCATCACAGTGGAAGCAAAGTCCCTTCTGTCTCCTCTCAATGATCTAGCACTGGACAATGATCTAGGCTTGTTGTTGGTTTGGTGGGGTTTGTAAGGGGTTCTGTTAACATTAAAGGGTGTTGTTCTGGTGTTGTTTTGGCTGAGGGGTCTGTTGGTATTGGGTTTATAGGAAAAAGAGTTTGGGTTTCTTGATTTGGCAAGATTGAGCTCAGCTTGTTTGGCTAATGAAACTGCATCTTCAAAGGTGGTTGGTCTAGCAATGTTGACAATACCTTTTATCTCATCCTTCAGACCACTGATTAAACTAGCAATAAAATAGTCTTCTCCCAATCCAGGTTGTCTTGCAACCACATAAGCCCTCAATTCTTCAAAGGCTTGCAAATAAGCCTCTACAGTGGTGGTTTGTCTTAGTTTGTTGAACTCCCCTTGTGGATTTATGTGCTCAGTGGCAGTGAATCTCTGAATGAATCTCTTAATTGCCCCCAAAGAATCCATTCTCTACCGGTGTAGTAGAATTGGTACCATAAACTAGCCCTCCCCTCAAAGTAGGTAGAAGCAAACTTGGCTTTCCTATACTCCTCCACAGGATTAAAGTCAAAATACTGATTGCATTTTATAACCCATCCTCTTGGATCATCCCCCTCAAACTTAGGAAAGTCCATCTTGGGTGGTTTTTGCCCTTGCCAATTTTGGTGTTGTGGTTGATGATGGTAGTGGCCAGGATTTGGGTAATGGTCATTATAGTGGTAGTAGCTAGGGGGTGGTTGATAATGAGGGTAGGGAGGTGGTGGTTGTGGAGGTTGTTGGAAGGGTGTGTGGTTGGGATTGATGGTATGGTGTGGTATTATAGTGGTTGTAAGGTGGTGGTGCATAGTGGTTTGGGTGGTGGTGTAAGGGAGGTGATGAACCAAGTTGGCCATGAGGAGAGTTCTGGGATTGATGTTCATGATAGTCCTGTGGTTTCGGGGTGGGATTTGTGAATTGTTTGACCTGACTATGTTGTGAGGGTTGTTGTGGTGTATGATTCAGGGGGGTTGATATCTCTACTTCCTCGAGGTTCCCCTTCTCAACTCCAATAATAGAAGGAATAGATTCACCAGTAACAGGGTTCTTAGCTTTACTAGCATTCATAGATAATAACAACTGTTGAATCTCTAGAAGGGATTGTTCCATACCTTGGATTTTGTTATTCACCTCCTCCTTGTTCTTCTGTAGTGTGTCCTGAATAGTTGCAAGGCTCCTTACATGGCTTTCGATGCTCTTCTCCATCAACTGAAACTGAGAGCCCTCTGCCATAGCCACAGTCCAAGAATCGACTGCTCTGATACCACTGTCAAAGCTTGAGCAGTGGATTAATGGCAGAAACAAATCAGAGAGAATTGGAATCGAACTGCTCTCTTTGATTAATCACTCAACAGAACATACAACCAAAATTAAGGAACTAATTAACTAGCTAAGCATCCATAGGAGCTCCCTGCTCAAATCCATGACCGAACTACTCAAAAGCTACAGCTAATTAAATCTACTAAGAAAAGTAACTTGTTCTCCGGGCTAATTTGCTCTCCTTCCATTCTCCTCAATTTATACTCTCCTCCAACAGCTTAGAATCTCTCCAGAAGTTTGTTGAGAATTGTTGGACGTCTGCACATGGTTTGGCCGGCTATTGTTAGTCTGCTCGTGCTTGGCCCGTGCCCCCTGAATTATCCTTTATGCCCTCTGTTAAGCTCCACAATTGACCAATGTACCCTTATCCCCAATTTGAAAGATCAACGGTAATGTCTAAGGCCCAAATCCATTCTCTTTGCAGTCTGTGACAATAACATTATAGGCTATGCCTGCCTATGATGGCATTAAGAAACCGAAAACAAAAGAACAATCCATTCGAAAATTCTTAGCACTCTCTCTCATGGAAGATATATTCACCTCCAGAAGAAGAGCGGAAAGCCTTTCCCTTTATCTTGCCTGCCTACCTTTACTCCTAAATTACATTACATTTGTGTTGTTTGTGGGGTGGGGGCAAATACAATACAATACAATACAATACAATAGTAACCACCCAGCCCCAACTCAATGCTGTTTTGTGCGCTGATATCATCATCTCATCATGAACCAAAGATTTTGAGGTTGTCAAATTCGATGAAGAATGTCCGGATTTCCATTGGGGCTAGTTCCACTACCAGATTTCCAAGATCAACAGCTCCCCCCCTCTCAATCTTGGCTGCTTCTGAAGAAGATCCTTCCACTTTCCAAGCTAATCTCCTCTTCTCCATCTCTGCTCTTTCTTGGTTTCCAGACAGATTCATCTCTGTTACCTTGCTTATCTGACTCACCACCACACAGTATAACCCCATTATATTATATTCTATATTGAAACGTAGAGGTGTTTCACTCAACCGAAAGAAATATCATGCTTTAGCTATCTAGGAGTCTTCTTGTACATGTAACAATATATATATATATATATTACCTTCTTGTTCGAGAACACCTTTTTCAGCTCTACACTTGCCATCACTGAGTAATCTTTATCTTCTCCCGTCTATATAAGAGGAAACGCACCAAATATATATAGTCATCAAGTAGATACTGCATCAGTTACAGCTGACAAGCTGGCTACATAATAACTGATGTACTACCACAATGATAAGCAAGCTAAAATATTGCAAGCTTTATGCCATTTACTACAAGAACAAAGTCGAACACATTGAGACTCATCCTTTGTGGGGATGAGTTCAACCATAAATGCTTGCTTCATAGAACTGATATTCCAACCACTTAATTGATCAATTGGGTTGATTCTTTAGTGGAGAGTTGTCCAAAGGCTATTTAATCAAAGAAGCATACACAATATATGCATTCATTTTGCTACCGAATTACAAAGTTAAGAATTTAGACCTCGTAGAGGTGAGCCAACCGAAGGAGTACTTTTTCACTTTCAATTTCCTGCAACGATCAAATTACAATCATTCCGATCGACTAGGCGCATGCAACAGTAAACAAGTCTCATACAATCTGCAATTGCCCACATGGTGTTCCACCACATACCTGGAGCGTTATTACAGCAGTGTTGTTGGGTAAACTGTAGGAAGTATCAAATGCTGAAAATGTCGTTACATGAGAATTCATCCAATCATTCCCATCCTGCAAATATCATAGAAAGTCACTCATGTTCTCTCCCTCATTGACATCATATCTACTCCTATGTACCGCTTGTACCTGTTCTGTGAATGCTAAAAGGAGGGGAGAATATATTTCTTGGCCAAATGTGCGACGCCACTTAGCCCCCTCTCCTAGTGGATCAATTCTGACATAAAATTTCCCTTGGACCTGGAGTAAATGATATACAGATGAGGTATCGAATAAGCAAAATACGTCCCAATAGACGAAATATGGGTGTGTCCAGGAAAAGAATTTAAAATGAAAATATACACACAAATACACACACATATATATATACAGATATACATATGATGCCTCAAATCAACCACCTAAGCTTTATTATCCGTCAGCAGCTGGTGGGTGTGAAGGAGTCATTTCCACAGAATTCTTAGAATATCTTATTGTTCATAAAACTAGTGAGCATGACGGAATCCTTTCCACAAGTTCAATGTAGTCTCTTATTGTTCAGCAAGCTGGTGAGCTTGAGGAGCCCTTTCTACAAGTTTATTACAGTCACTTAATAGATTCATCCAATAATGTACTAAAGAGCTGTAATAATAACAAAATTAAACATGACACTTCACTTTTATTCATAGAAGTCCAATAGACTCCCTCGAATTATCCTACTACATCAGGACCCTTGCGACATTGCACAAAAGCCGTTTAATTTCCAGAAAGAAATGACAGTAATAATATTAGCATTAAGATTTGAAACCTCTTGGTTTCTTGTTCTCACCATTCCAATAATGTTAAGAGTAAACTTTATCGGGAAATCATTTCTATAGGAAAAAAAAGTTCACTAATAACTTGATTTGAAGGAAAGGAAGCACAAGAAATAGCAAGGATGAGTTTGACTGCAGATCGTCAGTAGTAAAAAAAAAACAGGGTTAAGCAACACTTAACCATTAAACCCTTGCAATCGTTGAATGCACAAACTTCTTCATTGAGCACCTCACCAACACCCTTAGCATCATCATGAGTCATTCTCCTAAGAAATGAAAGCGAAGGATATTAGATATCTGACATTTGTGTTAACAATGAAAAGCATTCATTCAGGAAACAAACAAACAAAGTAACTTAATTTTTAACAATAAAAAAAGTAAATGAAGTTACAAGCAAATACAAACCTATGAAGCATCAGTTCTATTTGACCATCCACCATGCTGGTGCCACCCACTGCACGGTCGACCAACACTGAAAGTTCCATGGTTTCACTCTCAACATAAATTCCCAGATTTATCTGTCAAAAATGGAGAAAGGGTAGACAAGACGATCTTTAAACCAAATAATAACCATCAGCGAAACCCACTCAAAAGGTAATCTGTAAAGCACATATCTTAGAACAGTAATATCAAAGGAGGGTATTGTAGTGTCTAAGGATTGTGAAGATTTACGAAGTCTCAAACACATAGTTCCCTAGAACGAGAGGAGAAAATGCGAAATTATAGAACCAGGAAATGTATTTCTGAATCTGCATAGGTTCTCTATAGAAACAATCACTAGCTAAGTGAAATACATATGGAAATTAAGACATGATGGGGACATATGTCATCAAAAAGACCACTTGGAGAAAAAACAGCAACCTGATTATAAAGAAATAGTCGAGCAAATGTAAGGCAACGTTAATACACAAAAACATACAGGGTAATAATTTCCGGCAATTGGTTGATGCACTTGCAGGTCCCAATCTTCTCTGTGATCTCGAACCTGCAACACACTGGTTTTTATCAGACTGCAAATTGTATGATACATTCATTTTTCAGCTACCAAGAAAATAAGTTAGTATTCTGCTGGTTTCTGTATGTCAAATTCAGATCAAGAGAGAGACAGTAAGTACAGCTAATTCTATATATCCACAAATCTTATAAGGTGAGAAATGAACAAAACCAGGAGCGAGCATTGGCTTGCCAGTATGTTATATATATATATATATATATGTAGCCGCTCAAATGAGCACCTAAATATCGTAGGAACCGTAGGAACCAATCTCGATCGTTGAATTCACGAACACGGTAGAAACTTTTGGTACTGTTCGGTATTGTGTTCGTGAGTAGCAATTTTCGGTACTGTGTCGCAATTTCGCTACTGTGTCGACGGTTCCTACGGTTCCTACGTTATTTAGATTCCTATTGGAGCGTGCCCATATATATATATATATATATATAATAGATACATTATGTCAAACATTAGCTTACCCTTCGTAAGAAGTCTCTCCCATTAGAATCTGTATAAAAAATCTTGTTGGTCTTGAATGCCGTGGTAATCTGAGTTGTTACTTCTTTCCCCACTCCATCATCCACAGGTATAGGACCAATCTAAAAAATATATATCAGTAAACTGATAATTTCCATTTGTCCAAGTAGCTGAAAATCACTTTTCCAGTTATATACAATCAACCCAGCAGTACTCTTACATTGAACTCAACTTCAGCATGTTCCTTTCCCTTGTATATCCGTGTGACCTGCAAGCATAATTTTTCTAACACTGAGAACTATGCAAAAAAGCTATGACTTAAAGAATTCGGTTAAACAGGCTACTATGTACAAGCAAAAGTTTAGATAACATTGAGCTAGAGCAAAATGTATGTGCCAGATGCATAACTAGGAACATCCAATGAGAGCTGTAATAGCTAATTATCAAGTTCAGCCATATCCCACAATGAGGTGAGGACCAATGGGTACAGGTGTATAACATTTATATTGTCTTTTGACACCTCCAGAGCAACGGAAGTTCACCAGAGCAGAAAGATCAAAAGTGTGTTCTATAATATAAATAAGCACAACTTTAGGTACTTACATATAACGAACAAAATCAGCTATTTAAGCCACAATGCTAAGCCAGCCAAAACAACCCTAATGAACAAGCAAGCTCACTTGATTATTTTTACTTCAAGCAATTGAAAGAGGTGATTTGGACTAAGGCTTTGTTGTTGTTGTTGTAATTGAAAGAAGCAGTGCTGTAATAAATTAAAAAGTATTTTAAAAGAATCTTGAAGGAAGAAATTCAGAAGATCATGAAATATACAAGTGAACAGATGAGTAGACAAAGAATAGTGTAAATAAGGGGAAAAACCAATGATAAGAAAAGGAAAACAAAGGAGGAATTTGGCGTACATTACCTGAGATACCCACGCATTGACATGGTGGTGTACTTCATCCATAATTGGACCCCGAAGAACTGTTAGGGATCCCTGCAACATCATATCCGACTTCCCTTAGAAATCATATAATTTAGATGTGACAATTTACATCGCGCGTGGTTCATTAATCACCTAATAACAATATATACTAAAAGTATGTATACCTTTCCTTCAGGTTTCAAGGGAAATGAACCATTTGGGCGGAAGAGATATGCCCCTGAGGCCTAATGAAAAAATTAGCAACAAAATCAGAGGGAAAAGAAGGAGCAGTTTCCAATTATATGCTAACAACAGCTTATTCATACACCACAATCAACACAAATGACTCACACACACACCTGTAAAAATAAATAAATAATATGTGAGTGTATCCCAGTTTTCATCAAAGAAAGTACAATTACCACCGGGTCTTTATCAGTGCCGTTATATCCCGAATAGTAACTGAATGATTGTTCAGCAAATTCTGTAACCTTGAGAGATGTGTCACGAACAAGAAAATTTGTTAGCATTATGCGCTTCAGTAATGCAATTTAACATTTTAATTATCATTTCATGGTAAACATTTTCATTTGGAACTTTAATATGTTCCTTGAACAAAGTTACATCAAGGAAAGTAGTTTTTTTAATTGCAAACAAACTCACGAATAATAAATAGCAAATGAAAGGGTTTTTTTCTTGGATGTGCATGAAAAGAATATAAATTTCCTTTTTTAAAAAGATTGGATAACTTTCTGAAAAAAATGTTAAAAGGAAAAAGAAAAGAGAGAGACAGAGGAATAAATAATA
>JAOTQG010099382.1:0-13540 GCA_025631175.1 Iris virginica
TTTTTTGATGATTTCCGTCCAAAATGGCCCTTTTGGCTATAAAATTAATACCATAGAGCCCAAACGGCAATTACTCAAACGTGGGGATCCTTTTCGTCTTTCCACAAAAATATTGGGGCCTAAAATGCAAAAATCCCTTTGTTATGCCTGCAAAATGCACAATTGAAAGGAGGACTTACGGAGCAATGTTTAATTATGAAGAAATAAGTTACAATACTGCCTTGCTGCTGTGATAAAAGCACTAAACTTCATTTTTTATATCTGCAAAAAGTCTAAGTACTGTAACAAATTTAAAGGTGTAGAAAAAAATGGAGGACGCTGGTAAAATACTAGATTCCGGTACCTTAAATCACAAGGTGGTTGCCATTGCCGCCGGAGAAGCTCACACTCTCGCTCTCACTGGTACATTTATTTTAGTCACCTTCATACACGAACACACGCACAGAGTTTTAGATTTGGGGACATAACTGTTTATATGGTGAAAATACAGGGGATGGAAGTGTATATTCATGGGGTAGAGGAACATTTGGGAGGCTCGGGACTGGTTCGGAATCAGACCGGCTCTGTCCGGTTCGAGTCCAGTTTGAATTAAAGAATGAGGAGAGGCTCAAAATTGTTGGGGTTTCCGCTGGCGCTTATCACAGCCTCGCTCTTGCAGGTTAATGTTTTTCAATTTTTTATTTTCAATTCCCAGTGTTTTCTTTTGTTGGGTATATTCCATAATATTTTGCTGAACATTGTAGTAGTACAACACGAGGGGAGGGGGATCGAATTCTGGCATATAGTTATTGTGATTTTAAATTCTAAAATTTTAATCTTTGTAAGAATTTTAGGTAAACTCTCAATAATAATTTTTATAACTTAGCAACAGCAAGTTTGTGCTCGTAGAAAATTGGTTAAAGTTTAAATTAGTTGACATGCAAAAATTGAAATATGACACTTATTTAGGGACGGAGAGGGTACATTGTTTAGTCGCATGTTCGTATATGTATGGTTTAAGGTGTCATGTGAGTGTCACATTTGACTCTAATCGAGTTGATCAGAGGGTCTTTCTACTACCTGACCGATGTCAAGTCCAAGTAAAAAAAGTGTTACATTTAATGATGAGCATATACCCAGCTTACGACTTTGTATATCATGGACATGAACCCAAGAGAGCTTAATTGGATCGTATAATTTAAAAGGATTCTTATAGTCAACTCCAAGGAATTAGGACATAAGCTTTGTTGAGTTGGATTATTGCATTCACTTTGACTCTTTGGTTATGGCGTTGGGTCATTATGTCAATGATTGTTCTTCTTAGTAGGTACACAATTTGATAATTAATGATACATATTAACTCTTTTTTTAATTACTAAGTATGCTTTTGTTTGTAATCTGATTGCTTCATACCTTGATTATGAAAGATATTTGAACTTCAATCAATGATTTTGTGGTGCAAGTTTAATATATATAAGTAAATATACATATATACACACACACACACAATGTAGTCCCGAATACTACTATGCATTTCTCTTGCCCACAACGTTTCCAAAAAGGAAGGAGTTCCCGCTGTTCTGGGATTGGAAAATTATGATTTCTGTAGCAGACTAAACTAAATGCGATAGAACTTGGGTCTGGGTGTTTGTTAGATACTTTTCTAGAAAGTGCTTTCTCATTTCATGAACAAAAGCTTACAAATGCTTGAAATTTACAGCAAAACCTGGCTTATATACTAAGCTTATATAGAAAATTACATCAAGCAACATAACCAACGACACAGGACTGACTGCTTAAATGCACTTTACGATTTACTGAATACAAGTTACAAAATCCTTGAGCTTTCCTGTACTCTTGCTGAAGTGTTAGAATCTTGCATGATCCTTCTTACTCTTGGCATCTGGCAAAACAGAATGGCCTTTTCTTTGTATTAATATAATTGCAGTTACATCTGGGGTTGATACTAAAGTTGGTTAACTTGGATCCATCACCTCACAAATTCCATTTGGTGGGATTCGTAAAAACATAAAACAATGGTACTGTTCAGCATCTAAACTAGTGATTGTTATTACTGCATAACTCTTCCTCTGTGTTGCTGCACGAGTTGATGAGTTTTATCATTGTCAGTCATACAAAAGCTGAATGTGTGCGAGATGATCTGCAGCTTCGTTCCATTCCACCAAACTAAAATGATACAAAAGTTTATTATAAGGAGTATTTGTGAGTACGCTTCCAGGGGAATATGTTATTTGATAATGAAACTGATGTAGATGAAAGAAATCTTGAAAAAAGAGAATGTTTGTTCTTTACGGTTCTGATTTTTTCTCTTTCTTCTGTCATCCTGTGTAATGGCAGATGACGGTTCAGTTTGGAGCTGGGGTTACAATACCTGTATCCTTTTAGGGGTCGCTATATACTTTACCAGTTTTTTCATGGATTCATTCCTAAATTTTGACGTTTCTTATGCTTTAATTCGGAATGAAATGTTCCTTTTCTTTCAAAAGAATTCTTTGTTGCAGTCCTAAAAGAAAAGACGCTCCACGATACTCTGTAATAAAGAAAAAAATTCATCACCCATTGAATTCCCTCCGAACAAAAAACATTCTATGAAACATTCATCAGCCATATGATCCATGTGCATTTGTAATGAAACAAATGGTCCATTGAAGGCGGATCAACAAGTAGCATATCACTTTGAATGGTACTTGGTGTAACCTGTAAAACAAGGTACAGATCCCAATGGCTATAAAATCTCCGTGCATAATGAAAAAAATGCTTAATTTTATCTTTCAGCAGTGAGAACATTTTGGATGCACAACCAAGTAGGAAGAATTGTTCTTTTCCCGTCTGTTTTGTTGTCTTCCTTGACTCTTACATGGATGGTCAACTTGGTGTCAGTGGAGGGAATTCTGTAGTACCTTGTTTAGTTGAGGGACTCGTGGAGTTGTCTCCTCTTAATTCAATTAACAGTGGGTTAGAGACAAGTCGTGAAGGATTACTCAAGGTGTGTAGTACCTGTAGATTTTGGTCTGCAAGATTGATTCTTGTCATTCAGTACTTCAATTGATTTGCCCCATATCAATGTGTTTGTATTTGATGTGTCTACTATCTCAGGTTTGTTCTGCCAAAGCTGGAGGAATGATGTCTCTGGCAATAGACAATCATGGTGTTCTTTGGATGTGGGGCCACTGCCCTCAAGAAGACAGCTCGAGTGAGGACGAATTCTTGCTTGTCAGTAGTTTCGTTCCAATCCCTATATGGGAATTCCATGGCCGTACAGTGGTTAAGGTGGCGTGTGGAAATGAGCACATTGTAGCTTTAGTTAGAGCAGGGGAAACACGTAGAGGCAGTGATCTGGTATGCTACGCTTGGGGAAACAACCATCATGGCCAGCTAGGGTTGAGTGATAAAGAGAACAGGTTAAGTCCTCATGCTGTTAGTTTGGAACCTTCTTGGGTTGTTTATGAAATAGCTTGCGGAGCCTTCCACACAGCTTTTACTCGCTCACACAAAGAGACCAAGTGATGCATTGGAAAGTGTGTGCTGGACATTTGGCCTTGGAGATAAAGGGCAGCTTGGTCATGGAACTACTAAAAGTGGGTTACAACCTGAAGCAGTAGGGGAGTGCCAAAGGACCCTTTTCTAGTTTCTGTAGACTGTGGTTTGTTTCACACTAGTGTAGTTTCCTCAACTGGGTATGTTTGGTCATGGGGGATGGAAAAGGGCCTTGGCCTATGCCCTGATGCTATTTTTACAGGAAGCGATGCTGGAGACGCCCTTTCTCCACTGTTGATTTCATCTAAAATTTCAGAACCTATTCAAGTAGCATGTGGGGCTGCGCATACTGTTGTTCTTGCCAATAGTGGTTACAGTCTTTGGTCTTGGGGGAGAGGAAGGAGTGGGGTACTCGGAAATGGCAATTCAATTGACTGTTTTGCGCCCATCATTGTATCGTGGCCACAAACGAAGGATGATTTGAAGCAAGAAAGAATTGAAATCATAAGTGGAAATAACAAGGCCCAGGACAAGAGTGAACCGGAAGAGGTGGTAGCGATCAAGGAGAGTTGTCTTTGGCAATGAAAGAGATGAAGCTCCTTCAATCAAGATTTTCTGTAATGGAGCACTATGCTAGAATACTTCATGGATCGCTTTTTGGGAAGTCTTTTCAAGAGTAAGATATACCAATATCATTACAAAATGCTGATTCTTTCGACATTGCAAAAGAATGTGAAAACATGTTAGAATCATATGATCGTTGCAAGCTCTTTCGTTTGGAGCTGTTCTACTGCAACATGCTTGCAGGTGTTAAAGATAAATTGATGAAGGATTAAGCAGATCAAAAACGACTTTCTCAATTCTTCAACAACTGGAACCTAAATATAGAAATGGTGACCAATGATTTGTCGCTTTCTAACTTCATATGAAGATTTGTGATGAAGGTTAGCTGATCCTCCCCCCACTTCTCCTAGCCTCCTAGGCATCTTGATATTGGATTCGTGAAATAAAACTTTTCACTGTTCGAAAAAATAAGTACTACTGTGACAGATAATGTAGCTTATGGCCATTCATTGACTAGTTAATTTGGTAAAAAAAATTCTAGTAAAAACAATAATTGTTGATGGAGATGATGTTTTCTTGGGTATTGAAACGATGGTTGCAAGTTCACATTTCGATCTGCTTTATATTCTCCCCAAGGGTGAATGGTCTGATTGAGAGGAGTAGGAAGTTAATTGTGAACGTAACTTGAAAGGAAAAAAAATTCTCACCCCCCCCCCCTCACCCCTGTGAATGAAAGAACGAGGTTTGAGTTTGTTCATGGTTCATACCTACCAAAAATGTTTTCACAAGTATGTGTATATTGATCAAAATACCCCTCATGTGCCTTGCACATGACTAATATCTTACCGAACATTGGGGATCTGGGGGCGCAATGAATTTTGATAGATACTTGGGGGAGGGAGGAAATACTTTTTCCTAACTTAAACATCCCTTAGCTAGCCACTGCTTGAAAATTTCCTGCAGATCTCATCTTGAAAAGTGAATAACAATAGTAAGAAAATAATTATATAGACACTTTGTGTATTAAGAAAAGAAAGATTTATAAAATACAATTGTAATTAGCACTCAACAAGAATGATAAATAAAATTGAGGACAGAGGTTATTACAGACATATAACAGAACAATTTCATATCTGATGTATGGTTGGTCTAGTAAAAGTCAAAACAATTGTTTGTTTTTTGTTCTGATCCAAATTGAAAATTACAAGAGAAAAATACCACGGTCTTTTGGCTTCCATTTATAAGGGGGTGATAAGTAAGTATTACTAGTGGAGGGTAAATAGGAGAAAATAGCCGCAAAAAGTTGAGAGGAGGGTAACACCGAGCATAGCTAAAATACGAGGGCTACAACTGACTTTAGCTAAACCATAGGGGGTTGAAGAAAACTTTTAGGTTAATACAGTTTACTTTTCATCTTAAGCAAACTAGTTAAAGCATTTCTCAAATTTAGGAGAACCGAACTCATCAAAGTGCATACGGACGAGAGAGAGAGAGAGAGAGAGAGAGAGAGAGAGAGAGTAGGGTGTCATTTGGGTCTACAATTTTGGGTCTCTCAACCTGAAGAGGTAAACGTTTACTGCATTCCAGTTCTTGTAAAGGCCAAGTTTTTTTAGCGAGAAAAACCTGGTGGAATTTGGGCACCCATTTTTGTAAATTCTGGGATTTTACGTTATTTTCTTTTGGTTGCTTCAGTTTTCTTGATTTGCATGTTGGATTTCTTACGTATGCAAAAAATTGTCGTGGTTAGGTTGGTTATAGGGTTTGGCAAACTATGTTATATTCATTACATAATCCAGTATTATGTTTCTTGTAATGGATTGATTAATGTACTAGTACTAATTTTCTTTTGGAAAATAGAAAAACGACCAGCTTGTTGTTGGATTAATCCACTAATCCAGTATTATGTTTCTTACATAGATTGATGGGAAGATTAAAAGCAAAAAACGATTATAAACAAGAAAAGAAATACTATTAGGATGCTAATTGTTGTGGGCTACATGTAAAAGATAAGTTGTATGATCCAATGTGGTAGTGTTGTGGTACCTATCTTACAATTCCTAAAGCATCTTTAACACTTTACACCGGTGAGAAGAAATTGCTGCAAAAAAGAAACAAGGATTGATTTAAACTATGGCGATGTTGTATAAGGATAATAGATGATTTGTTATTGTTGCAAAATGCACAATTGAAAGGAGAACTTGCGAAGCAATGTTTAACTATGAAGAAATAAGTTACAATACTGCCTTGCTGCTGTGATAAAAGCACTAAACTTCATTTTTTATATCTGCAAAAAGTCTCTATTACCTTGTATTGGTACGGAACCTTATGAAATAGAGGTATTCACATTTCCTTTGTGCTATTTTTGAAGCAGACATTAGAATTGCTGTTGCCACACAACGATTAAAGGGGAAACTACATTATGCTTTCCATCTGTCCAGGTCAATTTTCCGAACTCTGTTATCATGTTCCCGGCTGAGACTGAAACCTTCTCAGCCAGTATCCGAACCTTGTAGCTCTGTTTTTGCCCGTTCTCTGTGAAACTCATCATCGGCGGATCAACTGTAATGGTTACACCTTTTGGATTTGTGATCGTAACCTTATAGCTCGCTGCACCCTCACTAACATGGGTCACAGTTCTTGAGACTACTACCTCCGAGTCCAATGATCCTGGCTCATCAAAAACGGCAATTATTGCTGGATAGTTCAAGTTCCATGGCTTTTGCTTCTTATTACATGTCATTGGTCTTCGAGCAACACGTCTTATTTCTTGACGGGTGTAATTCAAGGCACATAGAAAGTCCAAGTAATCAGTCACGGTTAGATCGTAAACCAACCCCGGATCAACAGCCTTCTCAGGATTCACATGTCCTGCACCCATGTCCCAGATAGTAGACAAATTATTATCCTTCTCATCTAGCAATGGATTCCGGTCTCTATTTTGTGTGTAAGCTGTGGTCATCAAAGCTGAACGAATCATGGCAGCAGACCAGTCTGGGTGCGCCCCTTTGAGTAAGGCTGCCACACCTGATACGTGCGGGCAAGACATTGATGTGCCTGAGGCTATGTTAAAACCTGTCCGTCTAGTGTCAGAGGCTATATCAGTTGGTGCAATGTCAGGCCACGCTGCTAGGATGTCAACACCTGGGGCAATTACATCTGGCTTGAGGACATAAAATGTGTCACCGGCTGGCCCCCTTGCTGAAAAGGATGCCACAACTGGTGCAGGTTTTACCCCCACTTGAGTTCCGCGAAAGACCATCATAGCTCTCGGGTTGCTGGATGAACTGATATAGTCAAGGACCCGATGTCTAGCTGATTCAGTAATTGCCATACCGGGAATTATATGGGAGTCCGAAATTAGTCCTTCACCTATAGGTGCCATATTAGCAACTATTAGCCCAATCCCACCAGCATCCTTAACCACTTCTCCCTTCTGCACCCGTGGAATGCCACCTCGGTCGCAAACCACGATCTTGCCACGCACCATCTCGGTGTCCAGGGACCCTGGTATGCAGGTGGAGGCAGAGAACCTATTCCCATGTCGTACAATTGAGGCATTTCCAGCATAGATTATGGAGAAATACTGTTTTTGAGGTAGTGGATTACCACTATAGAGTGATGCCCCAGTGATAGTTGTTCCATCTTCCAAGATAAGATCTGCAGGAAATTTCCTATCAATAGTGCTCGCACCAACTGTAGTGATCCATGGAGCAACATTTGTCACAGTCATCCTAGCGGGACCTTCATTACCGGCTGAACCTGAAACAACAATACCTCTCTCCATAGCACCAAAAGCTCCTATTGCAATTGGATCGAGGTGGTATGGAACAGTGCCGCCACCGACAGAGATAGAAATGACATTGACTCCATCTTCAACAGCTTTATCAAATGCTGCCAGTATGTCGGAATCCATACAACCTCTAGGCCAGCATATTTTGTATGCAGCAATTCTCGCTTTTGGGGAAACTCCAACAGCAACTCCTGCAGCATATCCAAATAACGATGCATTAGCAACAGCTCTTCCAGCAGCTGTAGACGCCGTGTGAGTGCCATGGCCGTCAGTGTCCCTTGCAGATTTCACAGCTGCTGTGGTATTGATTCTACCGGAGCTAGCTTCGTATCCAGCAGTAAAGTATCTTGCCCCAATCAATTTCTTGTTACAGAGACTTTTAGTGAATTTTTCTCCCTCAATGCACTCTCCTTTCCAGTTAGAAGGGATAGGGCCAAGCCCTTCATCATGGAAACTTGGTTGTTCAGGGGATATGCCGGTGTCAAAGACTCCAATAATGACATTAGAACCGGAATCAGATTCGCCCATGATTCCATTAGGAATGATACTGGTGAGCCCTAGAAATTTGGTTGACCGGGTCGTATGAATATGACGAATTCGATCTGGTAAAACAGAAAGAACTCCTCGGCGGTTCTGCAATTCTTTGGCTTCTTGGGGCGTTAGTCGTGTTGAGAAACCATGAAAAACAGTTCTGTACACGTGTAGGAAGTCTTTAGTTGGGCGAGGTTGGAGCTTTTCTGACTCTAATGGGCTAGAACTAAGACTTCGTAGAGTAGCACTATACCAGTGTTCGACGTTGGAAAAGGCGGATGGTTTTAGGTCATTTTGGACTCTAACAATGAAAGTTTGGGTCTTATCAACTATGTCAGTCTGAGCAGAAATTGCCAGGATACAGAGGAAAACATGGAGGAGGAAAAACCAAAGGTGACCCATTTCAAGATTGAGAGAGATGGAAGGTGAATGATGTTTTTGAAGTTAGGTGTGTGAATTTATAATGGAAGTAAGGAGCTGAAAAGCATGAAATAATGAAGACAAGGCAGCAATAAAAGCAGCAAAGGCCTATAAAACACGCAGAAGGCGTGGCATATAGATGTTGAAAGTATGGTGGGTGCTAGGGAGAGCAATAGCGAAAACGAGGAATCTCTTTTGGAGTTTCTTCACAATCAAAAACTCATTAATTCTTAACAAAAAGATTTGGGTGTATCTCCAAAAGGGGTAGATAGAGATTTCAAAGATGATTTCACCATTAAAATTGGCATTATTTGAGTTTGAGGAAAAGGACAACAATTACAGCTGAAATATGAGGGTGGTAATGTTGTCTTTGTGTTATAGTCAGCTTTAGGATGAGGTTGATGAACCAGAGAACGCGCATTGAGGTGGATTTATTTGGAAAACCGCTTGTTTCATTCACATTTTTAGAGCTCAGATCTTGCTTTGGCTTCTTGGATTCTACTCCATTTACATCACAAGAGGCACACAGCTGATGTAGCATCTATAAAATTACTACTTTACAGTTGCGTTGAGTCTTCTAATCCCAGCTTTTGTTCTTGCTACTAATAGATTTCTTAAGTGCAACGCATACAAAATGAAAAAATCACCAAAAAAGAATAGCCAAAATGGTTAGCGCTTAAGCTGCTGATAATGGGGTTTAACCACCCTTGAAATCTCTTTCCCACTTTTGTAATTTGTAATGGTGGCTGTTTATTAATGCTTTTATGACGTGTAATTGAACCCTGCAATCTTTTGCAGTAGGAATCAGAGTTTTAATCCGATTGTTAAATTGCAGTTCGCACTGAAAAGATTCAAGTTTTCAGCTACATTCCAAGGTTGGTTTGTTGTTTTTTTTCTTCCCATTGGTTTGCAAAGAGGTAAAGAAAACTTACAGGATTACCTCTTTCCTCTCCATTGGGCTTACCTGAGTTGTTCTGTTTTCATTTTTGATGCTACATTTAGGTTTTTCCAATGGAGAAACTGCTGGTGCACAAGAAACCAGTATATTATGGGCTCAACATAATTCTAACAGTATACGTCGATCAGCAAGTGATGTGATCATTTGACTTGCAGTTTCTTACTATTTAAGGTCGTCAATTTGTTATGGATTTGTATGGTGCACAATATTGTTAAACATGAGTATCGAGAGATTAGTGGGATAATTGTATTTCATTTGATACATTTGAACAATTAGTTTACAAGACTATTTATAGTTTACAAAAGACTTTATCACTTCGTGATGCAATGAACCAATTCATCTTGGTTCATCCCCACCAACCCTACCTACTTTTACCTACCTCTTTCTAACACTCCCCCTCAAGTTGAGTAGTGGGGTTTTCAATACCCAACTTGCATAATGTAGTGTCAAACAATCGTCCTGTGACAGCTTTTGTAAGGATATCTGTCAGTTGATCTTCTGAGCGGACAAACGGAAGAGTAACTGTTTCGTCTTCGATCTTTTCTTTTATGAAGTGCCGATCTACCTCCACATGTTTTGTTCTGTCATGCTGGACAGGATTTTCGGAGATACTAATGGCTGCCTTATTGTCACATTTCAACTGAATCGGAAGCTGTAACTGAAAACCAATCTCTGCCATCAGTTTCTTTAACCATAGAATTTATGTGATCCCTTTGGTGATTCTTCTAAACTCAGCTTCTGCACTTGATAAAGCTACCACCTTTTGCTTCTTACTTCTCAAAGTCACCAAATTTCCACCAACCAGAGTAAAGTACCCTGAGGTAGACCGTCTATCATTTGGGTTTCCAGCCCAATCCGCATCTGTATATATCTCTATATCCAGATGTTTATTCTTTCTAAAGATGATCCCTCTCCCGGGTGTCCCTTTCAGATACCTCACTATTCTCTTCACTGCCTCCATATACCCCCCTTGTGGTTGATGCATGAATTGGCTTACTACTCCAACTGCATATGCTATGTCTGGTCTAGTGTGAGCTAGATAAATTAGCTTTTCCACCAACCTCTGATACTGTTCTCGATCGGCTAATTTTGCCCCCTCTATCATACGGAGTTTATGGTTTTGAACCATTGGAGTGTCAGCTGGTTTGCATACCACCATTCATGTTTCTGTCAAAAGATCCAGAATGTACTTCTTCTGCGAAATGAAGATTCTCTCGGTTGATCTCAGAACTTCAATTCCCAGAAAGTACTTTAGTCCTCCCAAGTCCTTCATCTCAAACTCTGTGAAAATATTTTTTCCGAAGCTGGGCAATCTCCTCTCTTTCATCTCCAGTTATGATCATGTCATCCACATAGATGATCAGACATGTAACCAATCCTTCTTTCCTTTTGAAAAACAAAGTGTGATCAGCATTGCACTGTTTGTACCCACTCTTCTTCATAAACATGGTAAATCTTCCAAACCAGGCTCGTGGAGATTGTTTGAGCCTATACAACGCTTTCTTTAGCAGACATGCTTCCCCTTTCTTGAACCCATTTGAGAATCCCGGTGGTGCTTCCATATATACCTCCTCTTTTAATTCTCCATGAAGAAAGGCATTCTTGACATCAAACTGATGTAACGGCCAGTCTTTGTTTGCAGCGATGGAGAAAAGAACACGAATAGTATCTATTTTGGCTACCGGAGAAAAGGTCTCAGAGTAGTCAATTCCGTATTTCTGTGTGTACCCTTTTGCAACGAGCCGAGCTTTGTACCGTTCTATTGTTCCATCTGCATTGTACTTGATTGAGAAGATCCTTCTGCATCCAATAGCTTTTACTCCATAGGGAATATCACATTTTTCCCATGTTCCATTTTTCTCCGGTGCATTCATCTCCTCTATCATGGCTTTTCTCCATTCTTCCTTCTGCCAGACCTCCTCAACTGTTTTTGAGATGCTTTCATCGTGGAGAATGGCATTAAAGGCTTTTGCTTTAGCTGAAAGATTCCCTCCCACCCGATTTGCTACAGGATATCTTGATCTTTGTGATACTCTTTCTGGACTGTATCTCTTGGGTGGTATCCCGCGGTTTCGTCTTGGTGGTAGGACGAATCTTTCGGGTGCTGGTTCTGTTTCCATTTCAGGAGCTAAGCTGTCACTGTTAGCATCATCAGTCATACATATATTATCAAGAGGAATAGACTGTGTAGTATTTGGATTTTCTACCTCTTGCAGATCATTCGTCAGAAGGTTCTCATTGGGATTAGTGACTGGCAGAGTATGACCTTCTTCTACATTGTGAGAGGCAGGCTCTGTGGTACCATTTACTTGCTCTTGTGGGACAGTCTCGGGATAATTCAGCCAGGCTAGTGAGTCTCTACTAGTCTCCCCCTGACTACTAGGCTGGTGGAAATAATATTCAGACTCAAGAAATTGACAGTCCATGGTAATATGTACACGTCGAGTAGTTGGATTATAACATCGATATCCTTTCTGAGTGGTTGCATACCCGACAAAGACACATTTTTCAGCACATGGGTCAAATTTGTTCCGACTGGATTTAGGGATGTGGATAAAGACTGAACACCCAAATATCCTTGGAGGTAAAGTCAGTACAGAGGGTATATCTGTTAGTGTGGCCAAGATTTGGATGGGGTTTTTTCGGTGGAGAATTTGGGAGGGTAAGCGGTTAAGGAGATAAATAGAGGTAGCCACAGCTTCAGGCCAGAACGTACTTGGGACATGTGACTAAAGCATTAAAGATCGAGTCATCTCAAGTAATATCCTATTTTTGCGTTCGGCTACCCCATTTTGTTGTGGTGTGTCGGGATAACTAGTTTGGTGTAGGAGCCCATTTTCCAAGAAGAATTTTTGCATAGAGTGGTTAACAAATTCTCCTCCATTATCAGACCGAAGAATTTTGATGGTAGTATTAAATTGTGTTTGGATCATTTTATAGAAAGCAACGAATTTTTCCGGAAGCTCAGATTTATGCTTCATAAAGTAAATCCAGGTCATACGAGAGAAATCACCCACAAACAAGACAAAGTATTGAAAACGACTTTTATGGAAATCTGGTGCAGGCCCCCAAACATCCGAATGTACCAAAGAAAATAATGTTTTTACTCTAGTAAAATTCGGATGAAAAGAAACCCGATGATATTTGGCTAAAATGCAAGTTTCACAAGTCAAAAGGGAATTATTTTTTGTAAAAAGACTGGAAAATAAACACTTAAGATATCCAAATGACGGATGTCCTAAGCGTCGATGCCAAAGCCAAATTTGTCTATCAACCGTCCCGTGAGCAAGCATGGTTTGTCCTTGGTGAGCCACCTCATCGACGTAGTAAAGGCCTCCACGTTCAGTACCACGCCCAATGATTTCCTTCGTACAAATGTCCTGTAAAAGACAAAATCCAGGATACATCAAAACTGCACAATTTAATTCCCGAATAATATGACTTAATGACAACAGTTTGCAAGATAGAGATGAAATATAAAGACAGTTATAATACATATTTAAAGAAAAAAGAAAGAGAAATAGTACAGTTGGGTCCCATGCGAGGAAATCCGCTGCAGTGCAGTCGAATGCTGACAAGGCATGCAGTTGGGCAAGCAGCCATTTCCATTTTCATTAGACCTGTCAATTTGTTACCAATTAACCCATTTTAACCTGCTAAACAGCTTAACCTGTTACAACCCATTTAATTAAAATTTTAAGTATTAGAATGTATAAAAAATAATTTTTTGTGCAAAAGAGTATTCAAATGTTAATTCGAATTTAACTTAATCCATTTATTATACAATTGAGTTGATCGAT
>JAOTQG010099604.1:0-13535 GCA_025631175.1 Iris virginica
ATTGACAATTCAAACGGATTACTATATCGGAATTACTACGTACGTTCAAGATTACATTTTGATTATATGATCACTAAGGGTGCGTTTGGATGAGTGATTTATTGATTTGGTTTTTGAGTTTTTGTAATGATTATAGTAAAAAGTAAGAGAGATAGAGAGAAAAAGTGTGAGACCAATGAGAGAGAAAAATCAAAAATCAGAAAACCTGGTTGAAAATTCACTTGGTTTAATTAATTAATTAATTAATTAATTTTCTTTTGCAGTTATACCTAGTGTTCTTGATATCATTGTCATCACCCCATATGAAACACAAGTAATACTCAAGGTACAATACTTTCTTGATTTCTTAATTATTTTCTTTTAAATTCTAAGATTAATATCAATAAATGGAATGGAATGGAATAAAATGCAGGGCATCTCAACTGACAGGATACTTGATGTAAAGAAGCTACTAGCTGTCAATGTTGAAACATGCCACCTTACAAACTATTCTTTATCTCATGAGGTATATATATACACAAGTATCAACTTATACACATAAATTACATCTTTCAAAAAAAATAAAAAAATTTGATCAACTTATACACATAAATTATTCCAAAACTAACCTGTATTTTCCTTCTTCTTTTTTTCCTGCTAATTACAATTTGGTCATGTACAACAATTGAAGTAATTAATGATTAATTAGTTAAATTTTGTGAACTGCAGGTTAAAGGACAAAAGTTGAATGATAGGTTGGAAGTTGTTACTCTGAAGCCATGTTTGATGAGGATGGTTGAAGGTAGGTTTGTATTTGCTTCACCAATTTATAAAGTGTACAAAAATTTCCTCAGTTCATTCCTTGTGAGTCCTAATTTCCTCCTCCTGCTGTGTGTGCAATTTTTTCGAATCAAAATTTTCTGTTTTAATTGGTGTTTCATTTCATATTTCATTACTTTTAAAAATCGATACATATGCTAAAATTTAAAATTTAAAATTATTTTTAAAACGATTGAAATAAAATTTTAAAAATATGAAACCAGAAGTAAGACACCCTTCTAATTTTTTCCCTTTCAAGTATCAAACGCCAGCCACCTACTTTTGCTTCGGGAGGCTTATTCCAATGACAATAAATTTTGTCTTATTCTACTCCTACTGCAAAGGAAAATATTTTATTTTTCCTCTTTTAAATAATGAACGACTTCGTTTATCAAATACTATTAATTAAATCAGCAATGTGTTAATATTAAATAAAAAATGCGATTACGTACGTACTCCCTTGCGGACGCTTGGAAGCATGCTCACTAATCTCTCCCAATCACATTATACTTTAATTTTTATTTTTAAAAAAAATAGTTTGATCTGACATTACAATCGACAAATCTTGGATTAAGCTTTAATTATTCTTCGAAAACATGCACAATATTTCTGTTTTATATGGAGTTTATATAACTAGGAACAGCTCACGCCCACTTGCCTAAGCAATTGCATTGTTCACAGAACTAGAATATCTTGGACTATATATAATATCGATTTAATTAAACTGATTATTTCCTTCCTTCCTTCCTTCCAATTATTTATATTGTGACTAATTTTAGTCAATTTATATTTTATTTTAACTATTTATATTATAAAATGCATCATAATTTAACATTTAAATAATGTCGAATTCTCAATCATTAGATTCAAACAATATGAATTTTTTTTTTTTTTTCATATCCCTCCCCCCAAATTTTCAATTTTCAATTTTTTGCACTACATGTTAATTAACACGAATATACCTATTTATAGTATAAAATGCTCCATAATTTGACACTTAAGTGGTGTCAAATTTTCAATCATGAGATTGAAATATTATGAGTCGATCATTGATTATTTATATATTATTTCAAATTTTTTGCAGCATTTCTTCTTAGTCTATATGGTATAAAATATATTATGATTTAATACTTTAAATTTTCAAACATTCGACTTATGAGCAATTGATTATTTTTATATACCTCTCTGTTTTATAATTTCTGTTTACCCTAAATGAAACGGTCAAAGAATATTCCGAAATTAGAAGTAAGGTAAGGCAGGTATCAACTACCGCAGGTTCCTTTTCCATATTTGAGACTTTGAGAGGGAGATTCCTCAACTCCAAAATCGGCATCTTTTCAGCCGTTCCTCTTTATATGCCCCAGCAGCCCTATGACGTAATTACGGTCGGATGGTATATGGAGGGCCTAGATATTTTTTGCTAGGAGCACTTGAGATAAAATATTCATTTTATACGTTGTTTATTCATTTTCTAAAACTAAATGTTCATTTTTATCGTTGTTACCGAAAATCAACAATAACAGTAAGAACAGTAAAATGAATATTTAGTTATAAAAAATGAACAAATAACATACTAAAATAAATATTGTGTCTCAGGTGCTTCTTGCTAGAGCACCTAGGTGCTCCATATAATTTGCCCCAGCCGCCTACTTATAAATGTTGAACTCTAATATTAAAAGTCCATATTTTATGTATTTTTAAAAATAATGAAAAAAGTAAATTATGAGGTGACTTGAGCCCTTGATTGATCAGAAATTTAGACTGATCGACTGATTTCACCTATAAGGGCTGCAAATCTAAAAATTTGGTGTGCATGATCAATTATGCACCATTTAAAATTTTGCCAGCTGAGCTGTACCCTAATGACTCAATAGTTGTCACTGTCGCAGCCACCTTTGTTTCAAGAGCAACGCTAGGTATACCGCAAAAGCTTACCGCATTTTCGACCGACGTGCATTATGAACTTGTACAGTACAAGTCTGTGATACACATCTGTTGAAAATACGGTAAGCTTTCCGGTATATTAATCATTTTCCTTGTTTCAAAATATTTTTTTAATCCCATGAAAATGTTGTTCAATACTAATTAAACTTACAACACTAATTAAACTTACGGTAATTTTACTTGCATAAGAATAATAATAATGATAATAAATATTATTATTGATTTCATAATTTTCGTTTTTTGTATTTTAGTATGTTTTTTCTCTTTCATTGCATTGACAATTTTTTATTTATCTGTATTTTACATTTTGTTTTATATAACGACATTAAAATATAAAATTAAATTAAAAACCCACCATTAAAATGAATCGTATATCTAAATATAATAATTCTAGAGGCATAAAAAATAAAAAAAAATAAAATATAAAGGTGAATTGACTTTAATGAATAACCAAATTTATAAACAAAATAACCTATTTTTATCACTTGCCAACGCTTCTTTCTTTTCTCAGTCTTCTGAATATTTACGCAATAGAAATGATTTTTAATAAGTTGCCACTGACCTTTATGCAGAGGACTACACGGACGAGGCACATGCGGTTGCGCACGTGCGGAGGCTACTAGACATCGTCGCGTGCACGACACGCTTCACCAAGCCCAAGGGCGGGAGAGCCGCCACCACCGGCAGCGGAGCAGAAGGGCGAGCAAAGAAGGCCAAGCCTCACCAGAATACGCTCACATCGGGATTACCGTCTTCACCGTCGGCCGATGGAGGAGGAGAAACCGTCAACGGCGACTCCTCGGAAACAGAGACGACGCCGGCCACCTCGCCGGTGTCGGAGAGCTTCAACATGGCGGCGATTCATCCCATTCCCAAACTCTCCTACTTCTACGAATTCTTCTCTTTCTCTAATCTCTCTCCCCCAATTCTACGTAAGCAAGCCTTATGATTAAGTGTTAGCTTTCTCCAAATTCAAGGAAAATAGTTTAATTCGTACTTATACTAATTTCTCGCTCTTGAGACATAGATTTGAAGAAGACAGATCGTGATGACGTGGAAGAGCAGCGCGGTGGCGATTACTTCGCAATGCAGGTACTCCCGTATACACTCGCACAGAAAGAGAGAAAATTGCATTCTCGATAATTTTGATGGAAATTGATACCATATACAGAAAATATAAAGTGTTGTACTGTACCTACAGTTAAATTGTGCTGAAACTTAACTAGAAACATGTACGGTAAGAGCAAAAAATGACTTAAAAGGCCTTAAAAAGGTCAAGCTTAGCTTGTGTGCATATCTTGTGCCGAATGTTGAAATTCTCATATCATAATGTCACATTCGATTAATGATTTATTGAGTTTGAACAATCTGGTTGAAACTAATGGGGAATTAAGCAATGATTTTTCCATTTTAATATTAGTTTTATTAGTCTTTTTCCTCATCTTCATTTGTATGGAGATTAATGTTCTGATTTGTATCCATAGATTAAGATCTGCAATGGGAAGGTATTTCAAGTGGTTGCATCTGTAAAAGGGTTTTACACTTTGGGGAAGCAATTTCTGCAAAGCCACACCCTGGTGGATCTTCTGCAACAGTTAAGCCAAGCTTTTGCTAATGTGAGTACAAACTTGATCCGCATTGAAGTATTTACACTTGAATTTTCCAAAGGATTAAATGACTTAATTATTTTGAAACTTTATTGAGCCATTGACCTCATCCAAAGCATTATGAACTTATCAGTTTGATTGCAAATTGGCTCTCTCAACTAGTTTACAGTTTAAAGTTTAGAGACAATATATAGTCCAGAAGTTGATGCAATTTTGTGTCTCAGACATACTTATTTAATTTTGTTGATTAATAAAAGAAAAATCTTACGTTTTATGCAGGCATATGAATCCTTGATGAAAGCTTTTGTAGAACACAATAAGGTGACACATCAGTCTACTTAAATAAGCTTACACTGGTATAACATTGCTAGTTCAAATGAATAAGCTGTCACTATATCTTTTCAGTTTGGAAATCTTCCGTACGGCTTTCGAGCAAATACTTGGCTTGTTCCTCCTCATGCTACTGATTCTGGATTGAACTTCTTGCCATTGCCAATGGAAGATGAGAATTGGGGCGGGAATGGTGGAGGCCAAGGCCAATCCGGTGAGCACGATCTTAGACCATGGGCCACAGAGTTTGCAATGTTGGCAAGCCTTCCTTGTAAAACTGAGGATGAGAGGGTGGTCCGGGACCGAAAGGCTTTTCTGCTCCATAGCCTGTTCGTTGATGTCTGCATTTTTAAAGCTGTTTCTGTCGTACGGCAACTAAATGGTTCCACTTTGAGCAAAAAAGACAAGCTGAAATTTTCTCCAGGCTCAGTTTTGCACGAGGAACGTGTTGGGGACTTGTCTATTGTAGTGAAGCGAGATGCTGCAGATGCAAGCTCGAAGTTAGGTGTAAAAGTTATTGACAGTGGATCATCCAACACATCTGTCGAGGAAGTTGTGATAAGAAATTTGCTTAAAGGAGTTACTGCAGATGAGAGTGTGGTTGTACATGTAAGTTAATCTTTTTCTTGAAAATGAATTCTATAAATTCTAGGATGGACTTTAATTCGTGAGTTAAAGCAATATTTACTTGATTCAAATGCGTGAATTGTTCGAAACCATTTCTATTAATTTTCGTAACTATTTTCTTGTATAGCAATGATAGTGAAAATCTGAATGGATGGAACTCCTAGTCTAAGTTCTCCATAATCTTTGGCTTGCAAGACGTGAAATAATGTTGTATTTTTGCAGGATACTTCCTCACTGGGTACTGTTCTCGTACGACATTGTGGCTACACAGTGACTGTTAGAGTTGTTGGTGTTGTTAAGAAGGCGAAATTCACGGCTCAAGATATTGTTATTGATGACCAACCTGAAGGAGGAGCAAATGCACTCAACATTAACAGGTTTAGAACTATAGTTTGCATTTACGTTAGAAAAGGAGCTTAATTCCAAACTTAAGCATAATTAGTTATCTTTAGTTTCGACTAAACCAACATACTTTCCCCCCTCTATTACCATCCATCTCCATATGCGAATTGAGTTGATACCAGTTGTACTCAATGTCGGAGTTGATGTGGCTATCGCTATCAGTATCACCAAATTTGCACAGTTCAAAGCCACATAAGTGCGCCCCGGAAATATACTACTTTTTTTCCTTCCACTGCACGATCCCTTATTCAAGCTCAAGAAAAAAAAACACCCTGAGACCAATATAACTGATCAATGAACTTGGCTCGAGTGTTATTACTATATAGTCGTCCAGTGCTCCTCACCCTAGAAATTTTCTGATATTTAGCTGTATACACTCGGTGAAAGTTAGCCTATTTGACTAATTAGGTATGAAAATCGTTTACAGCTTACGGGTTCTGCTTCTCAAGTCATGTGGTGCTGAACTACCTGGAGGGCAGTCACCTCGGACCGATCTTGGGGATTTTGAAACTTCAAGGGATCGGGTTCGTCTACTAACGAAAGAGAGCTTGAGTAAACTAGAGAATTCAGAAGTTTGTGGAAGGTCTATCAGATGGGAACTTGGTTCTTGTTGGTTGCAGCATCTGCAGAAGCAGGAAAATCCAGCAGATAATGCCTGCACGCCAAATGATGATAAAGCTGAACTAGTTATTAAAGGCCTTGGAAAGCAATTCAAATCGCTAAAGAAGAGAGAAAAGAATCAAAGTGATATTTGTTTAGAGGATAATGAAGATATTGATTCCAGAGTCAGCAATCTAAATCCTGAAAGCAGCATGGTAAACAATGGTGAGTTAAACGGTGAGTTAGAGTTGGAGAAATTACTTCCAGAAGAAGCATTCTTGCGTTTGAAAGAAAGTGGAAGCGGTCTTCACCTAAAGGTATCCAAGACTCTTCTCAAGTATCCCTCATTTAGTTAAACCTACATGTTATCACTCTTTAACATTGGGAAAATTAAATTGAAACGGATTGGAAGAACGTTGGAAGAACATGTAAACTAATGTGGATTTTTTTTTCTTTGGTTAATGCATAACAAACTGATCTAGGAATGTTATCATATTAATGTGGTTACTAGGGAATATGCTTGTTCACCAAGACCAAACTGATTTTCTTACTTCTTATGACAGTCGGTGGATGAACTAATCAATATGGCACACAAATATTATGATGAAGTTGCCTTGCCCAAGCTGGTATAATTTAGTGTAGACACTACATTCAAGTCAAATAGAAATCACTGATATTGCTAATCATGCAACCCTGCAAAACTAATTCCTATGGTTTTTAGGTGACAGATTTTGGATCGCTTGAACTCTCTCCAGTTGATGGACGCACATTGACGGACTTCATGCATCTAAGAGGGTTACAAATGCGCTCTTTGGGTCGTGTGGTGAGAAAACAATCACTTCTCTCTAGATTATAATTTATCCATATAAAGCTGACCAATGCAAGCCAATCTCATTGGGCTCTCTTTTAGGTTAACATAGAAAACTTGAAGTCCTAAAATACTTGATAGGTTAGCAGTATACAATTTCTATAACTTACTAGAGATTTATAGTTGAGTTGGAGTTCCCATTCAGATTTTTTTCATTTTTCTGCTGGTTCTGATGTTATGTTATAAATTAGGTTGAACTTGCTGAGAAACTTCCGCATATTCAATCACTGTGCATTCATGAGATGGTCACTCGTGCATTCAAGCATGTACTTAAAGCTGTTATTGCTTCCGTTGAGAACTTTCTGGACCTATCAGCGGCTATAGCCTCAACCCTGAATTTCCTATTTGGGGCGTGGGTTACAGAAGACAATGACCAGATTTTACGTGATGATCAATGTCTCAAATTGCAGTGGTTGCAACTATTTCTAGCTAAACGATATTGTTGGAGGCTAAAAGATGAATACGAACACTTGAGGAAGTTATCAATTCTCCGAGGTCTTTGCCACAAGGTATGTTAGGTTTTAGTTGCTTTCAGCTGTCAATCTTTATTGAGCTACATACTTAAAATTTTATTAAATCTAGGTTGGATTGGAGTTGGTTTCAAGAGACTACGATCTAGAAAGCCCAAACCCTTTCAAGAGTTCTGATGTTATCAGCATGGTTCCAGTATGTAAGGTACACCTCTCTTTCTCTCTTGCCAAGAACTGCCGCCCCACCCAAACCACAAGCTCAAGGAGAAGCACACGTTCCATTGGCCATGCACTGACCTATTTTCATGTAACAGCATGTAGGATGTTCTTCTGCTGATGGGCGTACCCTTCTGGAGTCATCCAAGATTGCCCTGGACAAAGGCAAGCTAGAAGATGCAGTAAACTATGGTACCAAGGTAATAAACATTCTAATTTTTATCTTTAACAAACCTGCTATGCTCTTTTCTATAATCAGGATATAAGTTGATAACCCTTTTCGTATGAAACTCGTAGGCACTGGCAAAGATGATAGCAGTATGCGGTCCTTATCATCGAACTACTGCAAGTGCTTACAGTCTCCTGGCAGTAGTCCTTTACCACACCGGAGATTTTAATCAGGTGAATTTTTTTAGATAAACCACATTGTCGAGTTTGATTGCTTGTCTACCCTGAAATCCACACCTTCTTTTTTCTTCTTCGTAAGAAATGTGATTTGGTCGATCTTGATATTTGTTTGATCCCTGAAACATTTTGTTGAAACACATTATTGCGGTGAAGGATATTGAACAGATTTTTTTGTGTAACCATGCTTCGTAGTGTATAGCCTTGTACATTCTTTGTCTTGATATTTGACATTCACATTCATTCTTCTATAAGTGTAAGGAAAAAAAATGTTTCTGATACCCACCTATCCTGCTAGTGAATTAGCGTGAACTGCCATGGTTCCAATTTTTCCCAGCTATTAATTCATCCCTCTTAAAACTTTTATAATTAGCCAATACTTCCTCTGTCTGACGTTCAAGATGTTTTATTTTTAGGCAACTATATATCAACAAAAGGCTTTGGACATAAATGAGAGAGAACTTGGGCTTGACCATCCAGATACAATGAAAAGCTACGGGGATCTTTCGGTTTTCTACTACCGTCTTCAACACATTGAACTGGCTCTGAAGTAAGTTCTGTTAAAAATCATCTTGAAGTTCAGTGTGCCATCATTGATTGTGGTTCTATTTGAAGTCATTTTATATCCATCTGACCTCTTTTCTTTGACAGATATGTCAACCGCGCTCTCTACCTTCTTTATTTCACATGTGGGCTTTCTCACCCAAACACAGCAGCAACCTATATAAATGTTGCTATGATGGAAGAAGGAATGGGAAATGTTCATGTTGCTCTCAGATACCTGCATGAAGCTCTAAAATGCAACCAAAGACTATTAGGAGCTGATCATATACAGGTCTCTCTCTCTCTCTCACACACACACACACACACGTATATGTGATTATTTACAAATAGTAAATAAGTGCCTTTACCTTTTCATCTTACAGACGGCTGCTAGTTATCATGCGATAGCCATAGCTCTTTCCTTGATGGAAGCATATTCCCTTAGTGTGCAACATGAGCAAACTACGCTGCAGATTCTTCAAGCGAAACTGGGAGCAGAGGATCTTCGGACACAGGTGAGAATGAAGTTCAATTTGATCATTAACAGATGTCTTTATAATGCTGAAGAAAGAAAAACAAACGGCTGTTTGTTTCCATCATACTTGTGCATAAATTGATCAAAAAGCTTGAGAAAACAGTAACTAGCTTACAGTTTAAACCATTTCTATGATGAAGGGTCTTAAATTTAATTAATAAAAATATACTCGTATTATTATTCTAAAGTTATATATGTCGCTGAAGATTATACATATGCAATCAAAAATACTACTGTATCCGAGGTTACATAGCTCAACTATATGGGTTGTTACTACAAATCACAAATCCAAACCTCTGACCAGTTTCTCATTCCTCTCCTTTCCTTTGAAAATTAATCAAATCCATTTATTTCACTAGGAAGCATCTTATGAGATATTTTTCCTCTTCCATCCCGTTAACATGACATAAGGATGAAAATTTTTAACTTGAACATTGGTTTTGGTTTGAAGAGAGTTTGACACAGTTCTAAATTATTTTCAAGAAAGTGGATTGTTTAGAAAGGGAAAGGCTGGAAAAAGGCTAGGAGAAAGTCTTGTGCGAAGAGGACATGCAATTCATAAGGGGTTATTAATGTGCAGTATCTTAGAACAATTCAACCGGGGACAGGACAAATATCCAGTTAGTTGTCCCGAATTGATTCGACTGTACACATTGCTTATTTTCTTCATTTATTGATCAAATCCATTCATTCTTGACTCGGACCTGGACTGCAACAGCGGAAATAGAAATCTGTTTTTAAATTTGAAATCTTAAGTTTCACCATCCCAAAGAAAAACTAGACTCGAGGATCTTTCAAAGATAGAGTATGACGTAAATTGTGGGGTTGCAGTGTGCTGTTTCTGTTTAGTTCCAACACTTGGCTGAACTGATACGTTAATGTAAACAGGACGCTGCTGCATGGCTTGAATATTTTGAGTCGAAAGCCATTGAGCAGCAAGAAGCAGCAAGAACTGGAACGCCAAAGCCAGATGCATCTATTGCTAGTAAAGGTCATCTTAGGTATTAACATGGTATCCCCAGGTTACTTATTTAAACTGTCCATATCGAATTTGTGCACTAAAATTTTTCATTTCTTCTTGCAGCGTATCAGATCTCCTTGATTTCATAAGTCCAGATCAGGATTCGAAGGTTGGAGATGCACTGAAGAAACGACGTGCAAAGGTAGTTAGATAATCCAAGAGAATTAAGAGTTAATTGTTGCTAGTTTAATCTGCTTGAATTGTGTTTAGGTGATTATTGAAGCACAAACCCAGTTGGAACTTCTTCCATTTGGACTTTTAAATTACTCATTTTCCCTTACATTCACTATTAGGTTGCACCACCTGGTGAGAAATCTCAACAAGCAGAGCATGATGCAAGAAGTGATGACTCCGTGATTCTTAATAACTCTAAAACCACTCCCACCAAAGCAGAATACATTGCTGAGGATGAAATGCAGGAGAAGGTCATTATGCAAGTGCCTAAAGGCATTACTCCCATAAAGCATGACCCTATAGTTAGAGAAGAATCTGTTCAGGAAACAAGTTCTGATGAAGGATGGCAAGAGGCAAACCCAAAAGTGCGGTCAGGAAATGGTGTTGCAAAGAAGTTTGGCAGAAGGCGACCAGAGCTTGCTAAGCTACATATAAACAACGCTGAATACCCTGCTTCTAGAGAAACCATACATAGGAGGGAAACCATTTCACAGGGACAGAAAACAACACCTAGGCCAGGTTCAACAGATTTGTCTCCACCAAAACAGGCCAAGGCTCTCAGTTTGAATGGTGGAGAAGGTTTGATTAGGGTGCCGGGAAAAGCTTCAGTTTCTAGAGTCTCCCCTAGAGCTTCCCCTACTCCAGCCTCTCTTAAGGCCATGGCTTCAAAATCATTTTCATACAAAGAAGTTGCGTTGGCCCCTCCAGGGACCGTTCTAAAGCCTTTACTAGAGATGGTTGATAATTTGGAGGAGGAGAAAGCCGATGATTCTCAGGTGTGCATTAGTCCTGTTGAGACAACAGCGGAAGATAAGAGTAAAGATCTCGTTGTAGAAGAAGCAATACCAGATCATGAAGATATAAAGGAAGTTGACATAATTCATGAAAGTGTGCCCAAGTTGGAAACATTGGCTCTGGAAGAAGATATAGAGTGCACCAGTAAGCAGGCCGAAAGTACTACAGAAACAAATGGTAGCAAGCTTTCTGCTTCAGCTCAGCCTTTCAATCCAGGTGCAGTCCCTTTGACTCACACAATAAATTCAGTTGCTGTGACAAGTGTCTATGATGTAATTGCCAGCCAAGGTATGCTAGCTGAGCAAGTGGGGTTCCCACCTATTGCCGCTAGGGTTCCTTGTGGGCCTCGGTCACCTCTATATTATAGAATGAGCCATTCTTTTCGCATGAAGCACGGCTTCATGAAATACCAAATTCCGAACACCGATAGAAGTGGATTTGGTAATCCACAAATCATGAATCCACATGCACCTGAATTTGTCCCAAAAAGAGCTTGGCAAACAAATCCAGCAAATGAAGATTCAGAAGTTGCGACTGAGGAAGTAAATCTTAATGAAAGGGGGGTCAGTCACAAAATCGAAGATAACAGATTGAGGAAAGCCAGCTCAGATGCTGAAAAGGCCGAGCTTGCAAGGCAAATACTGCTTAGTTTCATTGTTAAGTCAGTTCATGATAATTCAGACACTGGAATTGAGTCTCATCCAGTTAGCCAGAAAAAGTCCGTTCTAACTGAAAATTCTGCGGAAGCGATTGCAAAGGACAGTGCGATAATACAAATTCTTTACGGTAATGAAGGGAAGACCGAATCCCCTTCTCGGACAGGAAATAAAGAACAGCAAAACAATGCCGATGTAAAGAAGAATGGCAGTGGTGATGGTGAAGGATTTGTCGTGGTTACAAAGAGAAGGAGAAACAAGCAGCATTTTGCGAGCGGTGTAAGCGGGTTGTACAATCAGCAATCCATCTCTGCTTCAGTCCGCTGAAGTCCGCAAGGTCAAACAGAAGATTGTTAATATGTTGCGATAAGCAACGATTTTTAGGTGCTTTTTACTTTTTCTTCACTTACAATCGGTTCTAATTGTATTCATTGAGAAGGCCATGGGATTTTCTAATAACATCTGTAGAGATTTTTTTTTCTCTTACCCAGAGATTTTGCTTGAGTAATAAAATAATCACTTGTGCATCAAATTGTTTTCCATGTTTTCGAGGTAAATAATCTGACGAGTTTTGAAATTGACCCATCAGGAAGCATACAATAACAAAGTGAGGAGCGTGGGGTGGGTGTGCCTAGGCACTTCTAGTCAGGAGTGCACATAATGCGCATAAAGGTTATAAATTATGCATATAACATAATTTATGTGCATTATGTATATATTATGTGCGTAATTTATATTCATTATGCATTATGGACACTCCTTGTTGGGAGTGCCTAAACACTTCATATGATTTTCAGGGTGGGGGGTTCGGATCATTTGGGTTAATGTAGTAATGGAAGGACTAATTACTGTGCAAGGAAAAACCCTTATTGCCACCGAGCCGGAAAAACCAGACCCATTGGTCATGACCTTGATTTCCAGCTTCATAGCGGTGATCTGCATGTCTTCTCTCGTGGAGCTTGAAAGTGGGCCTCCGACGAGGATCCATATCGGAGGAACTAAGAGGCTTGCGGTTTTGGTCTAGAGGGGCTGGGCCGCGGTGCCAGCGGTGAGAGGTTGGACGACGGAGCGGAAAGTTGAAGGATCGGCATGGACAAATGTAGTGGTGGGGTCGAATGTTCCCATTGTTGACGGTGAAACGTGGTTGTTTTAGTTGGGAGAAGAAGCCATGAAGTAAACGGAGATTAAAATTAGAGGTCAGTCTGGTCCGGTCACCCTGTTTCTCCCCCTAATTGTACCAGGTATTTAAATCTTTCATCTTTATTGACACCCATAAATCAATTCCCTTTCTTTCTTGACATTTTACTTGTGTGTGTCTCTTTGTGAGTGTGTTTCTTGATTTATTGCTACTTTGTTCTCTTCATTTTTTATTTGGTTACCCACGCTGGATGGTTGCTAAATTTTTTCTTTGTAAAGATTGGTGTGCTTTTTGGAACCTTAATTAATTAAGTTTCTAAATTAATAAATAGAGTTTTCTTCTTCCTAGTTCTTTTTCTGCAGAAGAATCACGTTTCCTTAATATGCTTATGTGAATTTTATATTGC
>JAOTQG010099715.1:0-13535 GCA_025631175.1 Iris virginica
GAATTGAATTCGATTATCCAGTACTTAGAGAATTAGTTCATCCGTCCTCGTGGGTTCGACTCATACTTTTCACTTTAATACTTGATTGACCGCGTTCTTTTGCGCGTTGTTTTTCGTGATAGAAAATCTCTCATCACTTGTCACGAGCCGAGCCAAGCTCATTCATTTTAGGTTCGACTCGAATTCGTGAAAGTTCGACTCGTAAAAATATGTGAAAATATCGACTCGAATTCGTAAAAAAATCGGCTCGATCCGCTCATTTATAGCCCTAGTTGGATGGCTAATTAATTTAAGACATTACATGGGTGTCATTTTTCAAAAAGTAAGCAAAGTTGGGTGGTATTATTTGAAGTTTACCCTTTCTTTTATACTCCCGCAATTCCATTAATGAATCTACACGCTCAAAAGTCGACATTTATGGATTGAAAGAAATTATCAACAACAAAAAAAAACATAATATTAAGGATGACAACAAATGTGCTAATAGGTATAGGGTTAATATAAAAAACAAACCAACATACTCCTCCTAGAGTTTTTGAAATACTAGTATACATTACTTTTCCCACTTATAACTTACATACTCTTAAAATTGTTTTATATTTACAATGATGTCCCTTTTCCAACCAAAAACTAAATCCGCCAATTCAGTTGGAAATTCTTTTTCATTTTCATTCATTCCAATACTTGTCTGGAAAATGAATTGGATGGCTAGGATTTGCACTTAAAATTGGCAGCTGCTAAGGTTGTTCTTCAACCTCCATGAAATTCTGTCACCACTTGATTCCACCTCCCTCCCTTTAGAAATGTTCGATTCCATTTTTTTCATTTTGCCACAGAATCAAAATCACACCAGCCTCTTAAGAATTGAGTCAATTTTATACTGCCTTTCTACTTTGCTTATATGCCCTAATTCCCAATCTATGACTCTTGCGATGTATTACCATTGTTGTAAGGTAGGTGTCCACATTTGCTGCATAAGTGAAAAACAAAAAATGGGCACACACTACGCGAAGGCTCAGAAGAAACCAATTTAACAGGCCTGTTTTGAGTTTTTGAACGGAATATTAACCCATCGGTAGATGAAGAGCAATTTTGGAAGTTAGTCGATTATAACTTAAGTAAACAACATTTTTAAACTCAAGGGGAAGTACATTGGTTTGTTGTGCTAGTGTATTTAACTATTCATATGGAATAATTTGGAAACTCAAAATCATATGTTCAAAGTTTGTGAAAGAAGACTCTTCAAGTACAAAGGCTCAAACTGAGAAATCAACTCTTTGTGTAGATCATGTTCCAAGGGAATATACGTTTATTATCTTTCCCCTGCAACATGTGTACTTTGTTAGCCAAGGATAGGATTGAGAAAAGGCAATAAAGGTTCTACAACCCATTAGCATTAATGATATGCTGACCAAGTTACCTTTTTATATTAACAGTTATAAACCTAACGGAAGCTAACAGATGAGGTAAGCACATATTTATAAACCTAACCGAAGCTAAATGAGGTAAGCACATATTTATAAACCTAACAGAAGCTAAATGAGGTAAGCACTTATTTATAAAAACTTTGTTAGGGAGAAGCCTCAAAAGACGAAGAAATGCTATTCTTCCCTAGCAGGGAAGACCTTCAGATTTCTCTGGGTTGCGCCAGCTTCACAAGAAAGAAGTTTTATAGTACCAAAGAAACGAAATACTCCGCCCGTGACACCATGTCCACATTTCCAGCATGGATACACAAGAAAACTTCAGGATACAACAACTGCCTCGGCGAAGAGCGAAGGCAGCTTTAGATGAATTCATCCCAGGTCTTAGAGCTGAGGGAACTCAAACCAGTACCAGAACTCGAACTTGAACTAGAACAGGAACCATAACTTGTTAGGTCCCCTGGAATTTCTTAAAGGGAAAGGACCTATATCCATGGCTCCTCCAAAAATTGAAGAGCGGTAAAATATATACTGCCCTGATCTTCGAAGACCATAACCCTAACCTTGAAGACTAGAAGCATGACTACATAATCCATACCTCACAAAGTTTAATCGTACTAACACATACTAGCTTCATTTTTTTAAAGGTTGGAGGAGACATGGATCTAACCTCAACTCTTATTATTTTATTAATTAGAGCTTACAAGAATAATAAAGAGGGCACACGAATAACAAAGAGGGCTTAAACAGGAGATATCTTCAACAACATAATAGTTTCTCCTCGATACTGTCCCTGATGAGACTTGAATCCTAACCAGAAGGTTAGAAAAGAGAAGTGGTATAGGGGATACCACTAGAATAAGTGACCACTGGCAACACAGACTAGGGTTACTTGCTTACTGCTCAACACTTCCGATTTTTCTAGGTAAACTCAGGTAAAGTATCTTAAGCAGAGTATGCCTCTCATCTAAATGGATATACAGCAAAGGATAGAGATAGTAAGTTCGTTCTCTAAATGATGACTGATATTATGAATGCTCTTCGCAACACTAGCTTGCTCAGCACACAATGTCAGCATAAACCTAATGCTAGCATATTGCCAATCCTAACCTTCATGTAACTCAGCTCTCAATGATGCATAGCTTATATGAAGTTCTATTTGTCCAAAACCACTTGAACATGATCTCTCTGCTTGAGATCAAAGCTCGTAACCTCAAACACAGGCAATTACTACTAATATTGTATGTATTGGACAGGAAAAGGGGGAAAACAATAATAATAATAATAATAATAATAATAATAATAATAATAATAATAAATATTCAAAGAGAATTCAGAATATCAGGCATCGTTTAGAGAACAAACTTACTATCTCTATCCTCTGCTGTAGAGCCATTTAGATGAGAGGCAGACTCTGCTTGAGATACTTTACCTGAGTTTACCAAGAAAATAATCGGAAGGGTTGAGTAGTAGGCAAGTAACCCTACCCAAAAAATCTACTCCCTCCGCCTCAATTATTTTGGCCACTAGACAAAAAACTCGTAGATTAAGGTTTAACAATAAATGCAATTATTTTTACTTCACTTTTCACTTATACCCTTATCAAAGACAAATATGACTTTCAATTACCATTGGTTTAGCTAGTAAATACTTCATCCGTTTCATACTAAGTGTCATGTTACTATTTGCAGACAGATTAATTCAAATCAAAATGTGTGGACACAAATGAATTAGAGGTAAACGAGTGGACACAATTCATCCTTTCTAGACCATAAAAGAAAAGTGAATACTTTTTTGTAACTTCCCCAAATATACTGGACACTTAAAATGAAACGGAGGAAGTACATCTTATGGTAAGGGGTAAAATGAGAAAGCACGCAATTCGTGTTCTTTGAAATTTGAAGTGGCCAAAAATTTTGAGATATCTAGAAAAGGAAAGCTGGCCAATATAAATGAGACAAAGGGAGTATATAATAAAATAAAAAGAATATGCACAAAACTACAGAAATATCATGACTTCCATACGGCTATCATGTTTCTTATTGAGATGAAGAGACATATATATCATGAATAAACTAAATATAACATGTAGCAAGTCCAATATTAATATACAGATGTATAAACAGGTCAAGTCTCTGTAACGAGCAAGTATAAGACATCATGCGAAGTCAACTTCTGCAACATATGCAACTCATAGACCAAAACAAGTTTGGTCAAATTATAAGAGCTTTACAAAACAAATCTTCGTAAAGGATTGCATCAAGAGTTGTTGGGCCATCTCTCTGTAACATCCATTTTGTGTGAAACCCAACATTATTTGCTTCCAATTATATATCAACCTTTTTATTTCAAAACAAGGTCGCTTGGGCTAGTAACCATAACAAGAATCAATTATCAGGGGAACTCATTAAAACACCCAATGGCACATAACATTAGCATCACATTCATCGATTCAATTTTTGAGACACCATATTTATACGAAATCTAAGTGCAAAAATCATGTACCATTTTCTTGTGCTGCAGCAGGTATGCCATTTGACGGAGATGCTCTCTCAGAAGCTGCCCTTCCTGGCCACTGTTCCAAGGGGCGAATAACCAGGGCTCTTGGATTCTCCCTGGGAACAAAGAGAGCATCTGCCTTTGGAGTGCTAGGTGTTTCTTCATCATCGCTAAAGAAGGCAACCTGCATGGAACAATCAAATAATGATCATCATATTGTACATTTCTTTTAATATATCAATTTTTACAGGCAATGTTTTATGGGTTTCTATGTAACGGCCACATTAAGAATACAATACATGGACTAAGTATAATCATGTAAACTTCCAGAAAGTTCTTTATCACCTTTGGACCATCACTTTTAGGATTATATTTCCTAGCAGGCAGCCTAGTCCGCCTCTGAGAAAGGTGTCGAGAAGTCAACAACGAAGATATCCTAATGGGTGCAGGCTTGTCAACAACCTGTTTACGAGGAACATAGAACAAAACTTATAACCAACTGCACAACATTATATCATCTATGGAGATACTTGAAACATGACTTAGAGCAATAAAACGGTAGTTTCCACTGCGAAAAATTATCACACTTACAGGCAAGCTAGAAATCCCATACTGAATCGAAGGTGAAGTCCCTGCTCGACCAATGGACATCTGTGGCATTGCTGGTAGAGTTCCAAAAGGATTTGTAACATGAACTGGTTGAGCAATAGCAGGGCTCTGAGTGGCAGACCTGTCACGTACACACCTCACGGCAATCAGGAAGGAGAGAAGGAAAAGAAGGTGGTGAAACCCTTAAAACTTGCCAATGCCATTTTGACATCAAATTATTATACACCGGAGTTGGACAAACACTTAAAAAATTCAGATTATATTTTCATTAAAATGCACATATTTACGTAAAAGATTGCCTATAGGATAAGCGGAAGCAGAAACTTACAACTGTCCGAAATTACTTTGGCCAAACATACTTGGTGCGCTACCAAAGCCCCCTTGACCAGCTATTAGTCACCAAATAAATGAAATTAGATTAATAAAAGGATGTTTTAAACACCAAAACATCAAACAAGACATTGATTCAAAGTTACCTGCTGGTGCCTGTCCAAAAATGGAAAATCCAATAGCGTTTGTAGACTGAGTGGGTTGAGTCGATTGAAAAGGCATTGAGAGAGAAGGCTACATATACCCCATAAGGAAAACAATTAAAGGAAACAATTCAAAAGCATGCAAAAGTGGACATTACAGAAGAACCTTGTAACATGGTTTTGTTTAGTCAAGTTGGCCTTCTCCTAGCACCAAGGTATTATGAATATTGATTATGAATGTATCATTATAATACAAAAGCAATGGGAGTGCTTGGACAGCCAATGGATTTTTAATATTTATTCCTTCTCACTTCAGTCCCACCAATTTTCTTAACTTTCCCCGGCCACATCAGCAAAACACCAACATCTTTTACCAGTTTCCTTCGATATTTTTGTATGAATTTGCTTATATGTTGTTAAAGATCTTATTTTGTATATCAAACTAGTCAAAAACCCAATACATATGTCACTGTACTTAGTTATAGTTTAAAAAATAAAAATAAAAAAATTTACTGCATTACATTGAATGCAACTTAACCATGATCCTCAGAAATGTACCATTCACAATTATGGAGTGGCTTACAGTTGTTTGATTGAACGCTGTGTTGCTTGACGTTAGCATTGACGGAGTGCTTGAAAAAAGGCCAGTAGATGGTGTGCTGAATAGACTTGATTGACCAAAGGCAGGTGCACTTTGGCCAAAAGCGGACGCAGTCTGCCCAAAAGGAGAACTCGTTTGTCCAAGCGAAGGTGTAGTTGACTGGAAAAGAGGGGACGATTGAGTGTTTCCAAAGTTTAAGCTAGAATTAAATGATGGAGTTGTTCCCTGAGCTGAAGCAGAACCAAAAATTGATGCTGATGATCCAAAAGCACCTGTCGCACCAAAAAGAGATGCTGAGGTACTAGCTCCAAATGCAGGAGATGAACCAAAGATGGATGGCGTTGCTGATGGTGTTGACCCGAAAGGATTAGATGGAGTTGATGCTCCGAAGGCTGAAGAACCAAATGCTGGAGTTGAGGACCCAAACCCTGGACTAGTAAATGCTGGTGTTTTCTGAGCAAAAAGGTTGGAAGATGAAGAGGCTGAGAAGGGATTTGAAGTTGGTTGACTAAATCCAGATGAGGCAGCGAAAGGGTTTGGCTGCGGATTTGTAGCACCAAAGCCAATTCCACCAGTAGACAGACCAGCAGGATTTGGCCCTCCTGAAATGAAATATTGGAACTATATCAAGGCCCAAAGTCAAGGACCAACTAAGAGCTCAAAACATGTGAGCAAGTTTTCGACTTATTACCTTTATCTCCCAACTGATAGTCCTCCCATCTAAGTTCTTCGTGGCTTTTCTCTTTGTACACAGGCATTGCAGAAATTGACTCCAGTTTTCCCGCAGGCTGTGTACCACTCCCACTGTCTACCTCAGCTGTTGAAGTATAAGGGGTCACTCTACTTCCTCCACGTTGACCTCCAAAAGCAGACTGTCCGAAACCAGAACCCCCAAATGTTGGTGTGGTAGCTTGGCCTCCTGCAAAAGTAGGTTTTTTAAGGAAAGAAACGTTCTTATTGATTCAAAAAAGAAAAGCAGAGCAGTCAAATGCATTCTGCATCCTAACTTAACACTCCCTCCATTCCAAAACAAGTGTCTTTTGGCACATAGTTTTCGGAGAGCATTAGACTTTACAAATGGGTGAACAAAGAGTTGGTTGTGGTCCTAAAAGAATTTATGGTCACCACTCTTTCTTGTAGCTCCAAAAGGGGAAAGTTTTCAATGGACAATTATTTTGGAGCACCCCAAAAGGAATAGTGGACACTTATTTTCGAACGGGGGGATATAAAAACTCAAAATCATTCACAAACTAAAAGATAATCATACAGGGGGAGGAGAGCTCACCGAAGGGCGAGCTTTGAGCTCCAAAGGGTGAGGTAGCGCTACCAAATGTACTGCTCCCAAACGCAGGAGCTGATTGACCAAATGCTGGACTCGACCCAAAACTAAACGAAGGAGTACTGGAAGAGCCAAATGCGGGAGCACTCGAGGCACCAAAAGCTGGGGTGCTTGCGGCACCAAATGCGGGAGTGCTTGACCCGAAAACAGGTGAATTAGATGCACCAAATGCATTGCCAGTGCTACCAAAAGCAGGACTAGGTGAAGAACCAAAAGCCGGCGTGCTTGTGGCACCAAATGCGGGAGTGCTCGAGGCACCAAATGCAGGAGTGCTTGTGGCACCAAACGAGGGAGAGCTTGTGGCACCAAATGCGGGAGTGCTTGTGGTGCCAAATGCGGGAGTGCTTGTGGTGCCAAATGCGGGAGTGCTTGTGGAGCCAAATGCGGGTTGACTTGATGCACCAAATGGAGTAGTGGATCCAAATAGACTGCTTCCAAATGCAGGTTGTGATTGTTGAAATGAGCCTCCAAAAGGACTTGTTTGGGTGGTAGTAGATCCAAAACCACCAAAAGCAGGCTTCTGCCCAAATACAGAGGAACCTGTTGAGACAAGCACGTAAATAAAGAGAGAAGACTAAATGACACAAAGAACGAAAATATAATAAGTACTACTCCCTCCGTCCCAAAATGGGTGACTTTTTGTAATTGGAAAGTCAATATAAAATTTTATCAAATTAGTTATTACAAATATATGATGTTTTAGATTCTAACATTTTAATCATTCTAATAATAATAAGTTATCAAAAATATATTTTATATATACTCACAATATGTAATTTTTTTTATAAAAATTGGGTCAATAGTTTACATATTGACCAAAATTAGTCAAAAAAGTCACTCATCAGGAACGGAGGAGGGAGTACTATACAGCAACTAAATATATAGAGCTCTAAATCAGAAGGAGAAACAGCCAGAGCAAATTCATAATCCAAACATCTGCAAACAAAAAACTCACCCAAAACATCTGAGAACCTGAATAATCAAAAAACAGAACCACGCTATGTATATTGTAAGAGAACATCCACATATAGTGATCAACACAGAAGATAAACCTGATTGTAATCATGACGATACAGAAGAAAATAAATCAAGCAAGAACATAACTGAAAATGAACAGGAACAAGCATCCACAACTGAATCTAGTTTCATTCCCGTACTGGAGTATGGATCAGCTCGTAGCTTATTTTATGAGAAAAAAAATTTATTAAAAATTAAGTATGAGATCACTTCACATTTGGGGTGCTAAACACTATGGTAGTGTTCATTCGGATAAAGACTCAGGACATGAAGCCTTTCTGTCAAAACAGATGCATTCTGATGATGATACGAAGCGAAACAATTAGTTAGGTGCTAAACAAAAAAGCAAGGTCTGTCTTCCATCCACTGGATGCTAATTCTGAAGATAGAAATGTACTCTCAACTTGTACAAATGCCGCAGACAGAGAAATCTCTCCATCTATGATTCATGCATTTTGGCCTGATCTTAGGCCTTGACTCACCCTCTGTGGACTCCAAAAACCTTGCAGAGGACACCTAGGTTTTCTGGAGTAATATCACTAAAAATGGAAACAAAATTGTAACTGCTCCATAGTCTCCAGAATAGGTCTGAAAAAACACACCATGTACAGAAACTTTAGGTATCTATACCCTTTCAAAGTAAAGGCCAAAGGCATATATGTTTGGAAGAAAATCCCTTTTGACGAATTGAAAAAGCTCTCCCCTTCAAAGCTATTTTACATCTGTTTTCCCGATAGATCTTTTTCTTTAGCCAAAGAAACTTTTTTATTTCCACGATTTCAGATGGAAAATATTTCCCAGAACAGGGATTGTGAATCTAACACATTAGGAAGTGAGGGGACTAATTCCTGGAAATTAGGCCGTGGCTGAGATAAATGAAATTGGTGAACTAATCATTTCTAATGACGTGCTAATTTGCTTCTCTTGCAGAAAACGCCAAAGAAGAACTTCCAATCAACTAAGTCAGCTCATCTCATAAAGTTCAAGGACCGGCGTGTTAAATATGAAAAAAAGAAAATCAAGACTAAAAAAAACTGTCAACTTCAAAAGTCAAGGGAGACTGAATGCACAAAAATACTTGCAGTAAACCTAATTCAGCCTCCAAAAATATATACTACCACACCCCCCATCTCAGGCTGCACTTTCTTCTCTCTCACTCCTCATCAATTCCGGCTAGCGTCAGTACAGAATCATCCATGGGTAAGCTATTCTCAAATCAACAATTCGTCCCTCTCAATCAATCAATTGGATTTCTGACCCGTGCCATGGAGTTTTATTTGCTCTTCTCTTTCTAATTTGATTTTTAGTTCCAAAATTGAAGAAAGCACTTAATATCCATCAGGATAGCATTTTATAAGGATTGATTCAGAAAAGAGTTCTCTTCACTTCCAACACTCCTGTATAGGATGTGCAGGAGCAGTGAAGTGAAGTCATGACTATCAAAATCTAGGAACAACTCAAAAGATTTTATTAAGATTCTTCATCTACTCAAAATATTGAGCATGGGTTGGTTGAACCTGAAAATTCACCCATGGGATAAGTGAACAGTTGAATTTGATAACTGTTGCTAGTCGATTATAATCATTTAGCACACGCGTAAGAGCTGAGCCGACACTTAAATAAACCTCACACCATGTAGACCAACGTCCTACTTTTTAGAAGAAGTTTTCGGAATCCTAACAAGCAGAAAAAGATCGGATATTTCACTCACGGAAATATATAGTACTCCCTCCGCCTCTTTTATTTTGGACAGGGGACAAAAACACGCAGTTTAAGAATAGTCAATAAACGCATTCAAATCTGATGTATAATATTTACTTTTCCATAATTGACCCTTTTACAATAATACTCAAAAGAAGTTGAAAAGGTTAACAACCCTTCAATATATGGGTAAAAGAGGAAAAAATGCATTTAATGCTCCTAGAAATATGAGGTGGCCAAAATAATTGAGACAGCCAGAAATAGAAGGTTGGCCAAAAAAATGAGACGGAGGGAGTCGCAAGTATAACTTCCTATTTGCAATACCGCATACTTAAGAAACAACGTCTAATAACTACTCCCTTCGTTCCAAAAGTGACTTGACTTTTCACTATTTTTAGACAGGTCATTTTTTATTTTTCTTCATTAAGAAAACAAAAAATTATTAGATAAGGAGTACAAAGAAGGCAGACCAACTAATGGAGAAAAAGTGCGGGCCCAAGTAAAACACATGGATAATAATCTTCCTTTTTGCTCTCGTATAGGCAAGTCTGCGTAGTGAACATTTATTTTGAAAATCCCAAGACTCAAACTACAAAATATTCAAACAATCTGCATAAACATTCACATAACATCAATATGATCTTTATTCACTGAATTCAAGGAACAACTTGTGTGATCCTCCACGAATGTACTCACTGCCAAAAGAGGATGAGGAACTACCAAAAGCAGGGGTTGATGAAGCTCCAAAAGCAGGCATTGAACTCCCAAAAGCAGGTGATGAGGATGCGCCAAATGCTGGTGTAGAAGATAGTGGTGTAGAAGATTGGGCACCAAACACGCCAGTTGAAGTGCCACCAAAAATGGAACTCCCGGTCTGGGACCCAAAAGGGGTGGTGCTACCAAAGGGTTTGGGAGCAAATGGATTGTTACCCGTGCTATTAGTCTGCCCAAAAACTGATTGGGACCCAAATGGGCTATTAGATGACTGCCCAAAAGCTGTTCAATGTTTAAAAAAAAATTAGTTGCAAAAATAAGATATGTCAACATTTCTTCGGTCTAACCAGCAAAAATACTAAATACCAAATGTTACTATAGGCAAGTAAACAAACATCATGCTCGGGTATATAAATGCTAATGTTTACTTAGAAGTACAAGATTTCTTCAGTACTAACCAGGAAAAATACTAAATACCAAATGTTACTATAGGCAAGTAAACACACATCATGCTCAGGTATATAAATGCTAACGTTTACTTAGAAGTACAAGATTTCATTAACCTAAATCAAATTAAAGCACCCAAAATGAAGTAAGTGGTCACAAATACCATGAACTCGAAAAATATGGAAAACAAAGTACTCCTTCGTTCCCATTTGAAGGACACTTTGACTATGCACAGAGAGTAATAAATGTGTTGAATATGGCTAATTTTCAAAGAAGACCCTTAAGTATGTGGCCTATATTTATCCCTTGCAAAGAGTAGGGAAATTGTGGTCAAGTGGGATGGCCCAAAAGGAAACGTAACTCTTCAGGTGGGACAGCCGAAAGATTAAAGTGTCCCTCTTCAAGTGGGACAAAGGGAGTACTAGGGAACAGCATATCATGAGTTGTTTCGTAATTTTATGTTCTACCAATCATGAATCGAAACACAAATACAGTAGAAAGGCTAATGTAAGAAGATGACAACTAATACCTATGCAGAAATCACTACATACAGGACAAAAAATTACAAATAATTTTGCAAAGCAAATCCAAAGACATGATAACCAAACAAAAATGGCAAGATATATGCCTTCATGGAAAAACAAATGCGGCATGACACCCTTTTTGAAGACCTAGAATTAGGAGTCAATGGCAATTAATAATAACTAATCTTCCATCATCCAAAATCCAAATTCACACATGTTGCAACTATGCTAATAAACTATGATACCAAGGACTAGGAAGGGGTTGGGTATGATCAGGTGCGACATTTTTTTAATCCTAGGATCCTTGTATACGGCTAAAAAAATATCAAAAATCAAGACTCGAGAACGCGGATCCTTAACCCAAAGGCTATGTTACCCAGCTCGGCAAAAGGGATTGGGTGCGGGTAGTGGGTCGAGATCGAGAATCAGGTGCGGCATTTTTCAAAATTTAGGATTCATGGATATGGCTAAAACGTATCCAAAATTAGGGCACGACTACAAAGATCCTTCATCCAAAGACTAATATTATATTTGCATATATTATTTTTCCTTTCAAAAATATAATAGGAACATAGTTATACACATGTATTATAATACTCTCTCCATCCCAAAATAAGAATCTCTTATTGCTTTTAAAGATGTTCCAAAATAAGTGTCCCCTTTCTGAACTTTCCTCTTTAGGATGCCCAAGATTGAATTGTAGCCACAAATTCAATATGGACCCACAAATAAACCCTTTGTTTCCACACTCATGAAGTCAATTTTTTTCCAAAAACTATCCCTCGTCAATTGGGACTCTCATTTTTGGGGCGGAGGGAGTACCATATAGTTTGTTTTGGCCAAGGACTTCACACAACTAACACATCCTATAATTGGTTAATTGAAGCAAAAAGATATATCATATTTTTATAATGGAAAGATGAAAGTATCGTATCCAAAAGTACAAGGACATAGGTGTTAAATAAAAATGGATCAAGAGGCTAAATGCAAAGTTGGTTTATGTCCTAAACTGTGAGTGCCCTAGTCTCAGTACGCCCTCGCACCATCCTCACTCCCTTCCCCATCTCACTTCGTCGTTGCGCACTCTCCCTGCCGCTTGTCGTGGCCGTCTGTCCCAGTCGTATCCGACCCATGTCACATACCCACTGTATCGTATCCGACCCATGTCACATACCCACTGTATCGTATCGACCCAAGTATTTAGCGAAATTAGAAAGGTCAAGGTAAAATAGCTAATAAATACAACAAAAAAGCACATAATTTACCTCTATGAATGCAAAAATAAGATAAACGAGTACTCCTTCGCTTCGATCAAAGAATTCACTTTCATTAAAAGTCAAAATGTGACTTAACCAAATTATGTCCTATTATACTTTTTGTACATTTGAAGTGATAAATTCTTATTCGTTTAAATATATAATGAAAATGCTATGAATCTATTTGTATTTTTATAAAATTAAATTAAATACACACACATATATAAATATATATATAACCAGTAAAAGTGTAACAAATATGCGCTCTTTGCATGGAGGGGGGAGTTGTAACTGTTGTATAGTATTTTTATATTCTTTCTGTGTGAGAGAGAGAGAGAGAGAGAGAGAGAGATCGGTCTTATAGATAAGCTCAAATGGGAAGGGAAGTACAAAAAATGTGAATAACTCATGTTCCATGTGATCACAAGAGACCGTTTTAATAGGCTGGAGATACATCCACTTCAGCAATGTTCTATTCTTTAGTGCCTTGTTGTCAATCAAAAACCTAACTCATGGGAGCCTCAACTGAAAATCAAAGTGTAACATCTGAATCCTACAATTCTGGCCCATGGAGGCTGAGATCAGCTAGAACAGTTTCATAAAGACTTTTTATAAGCAATCATAGTGATTCAAACACTTTGTACATGCAATCATAGTTGTCAAACCCAGAACTAAGCCATAAACTGAAATTGTATGAGGCCAGAAAACTAAATCAAGAAACCAATCATTAAGATTCAAGACAAATGTAAAAAAGATGGTGAACAGAACCTTCACATGTAGAAGATTAAATTTCCCGTGGTATAAACTTATAGTGATGTAAACTGGCTAGCAAAAAGGTAAAATGGAAATCTAAAATATAGGGAGGGCAAGTTCATGATAAATTGACTAAATTATAAAACTCATTAGATCCCGGACAGAGTCACGTGGATTC